>JAIUZE010002961.1:0-269140 GCA_022085475.1 Heliosperma pusillum | reverse complement strand
TACCGTGAGAGATGTCGTCTTGTGTCGTCTTTGAATGCGTGATTTCATGATATTGTTCATGGTCATTGCATGATTGGACACCGTCAATGTCTTGGTTCGTGATTGGATGATAATATGTTGGATTTATTGTGATCATCGCATGACTTGACTTGGTTTGTCTGTAGAGTCTCAATCTTATCAATCTTATACCGCTAACGGTGAGATATAAGCCCTAGTGAGCGTATTCGGTTGCCTAAGAGTGTCTTCCCCGGGTCTTTGAATAGCATGATGGTTACGGATTTGATTTCCACATGATCTTATCATTATCTATAGAATTGCCTATCTATTCTTATCGCAACTCACATGGATATCTATATATGCATGATTTTACTTTTGTATTTCCTTATATGTACGTTTGATGTGATATGGCTGGGAGAACCCGGAGTTACTCCCCACTGACTGTGGCATTCATGTTTTTCATGGATGAACAGGTTGCTGCTTTGGATGACTTTTTGGATCTGATATTTTGGGGTTCGGGTGTGAGCTAGCGGGCGTTGTCCCTGGAAGTTCACCTCTAGACGATATTAGCTAGTTTTGCTAAACACTTGTTCTTTGCTAACATTTTAAGAGACCCCGTCTCTTTGTTGTATCTTCCGCATTTAGTTGTAATATTTTGACACTCCTCGTCTTATTTAACTTGCATGTATAAAAGTTTTTTTTTAAAACTACCTATTTCCGCCTTATAATTCACATGCTTGTTTGTTTTATTATTCCGCATTCGCGAGGGTTGTCACACCCGGCATGTCTTTGTAGGACCAAGCAAATACATCCTTGAATTCATTCAGCAAATCCACGAACCCTTTCCTTTCTGTGGATCTAAGGTCGTTCCTAGCTTAAGCTCTTGTGGCTCTAAGGTTGTTCCCACATTAATGGTTTCGGTATCTTCGATGATCTCCTTTGGTCGTATTCTTCCAACCCTTTTACTGATTGGGGAGGTGGTTCTACCTCCTTTTTTCTTCTTCTTTAACCTGCTCGTCTTCGAACTCCTTCTCAATGTCATTATTAAAACAATCATTTTTAAAAATTGAATTGAAAAGTAAATGAGACAAGTTGTAAGCAAACTGGTTCATCTTATTATTAATTTGGAATTGTGCGAAATGCACTAACATTTGGGCCAGCTGATCAGAGGTAAGTGGTGGGATAGGAGTGGTATTCAGGACAGGCCTCGGAATACCAGTAGAAGACGTAGGAAAAGGAAAAACAGGGGGAGGGGTATCTTCGACACATAACGCCTTAGACTTAGCCTTAAGACTCACACTAGATTCAGACTCAGACTCAGACTCAGACTCAGATCCAGAATCATTTTCCGGCTTAACCATCTCTCCTTCCCTTGTAGTCATCCTGAAGAGTAATTCTTTATTGTCAATTACATCGGTCAAAATTTGGTTCGAGAAAGTCCAAGCATGACACATCTTCCCCAACTTTTACGAAGTGGCCATTTAGAGTTAGCAAGTATGGCCTCATCTCGATGTTTCGACCTTCGTTCAAAACTTTCCTTCCTGAGAAGTCTTCATCAGTTGGCTCGTACCCAAGCCCGAACCTAGCTCCTTTAGGGAGGGTTGGCTTCATTCTAAAGTCATCCTTCCTTTGAGGGTACAACAAAAGGCTGAAGTGTATTGTTCCATGTTTGACATTTCAAATTCGGACACAATCGCATTCACGACCTCGAATGCGTAAGGCTCGACGGTGGTGTCTACTTGAACTTTTGAGGTTATATATCCTCCCGTTACTACCATAGGAGTAGCGTCAGTGGTTACCACCTCACCTTGGAGCGGATTTTTGATCTATTGATGGATGGTTGAAGAAACGGCCTTTATGGCATGAATCCAAGGCCTACCGAGCAACAAATTGAAGGATGCATCGACATATATTAATTGGAAGTTCATTTGCTTCTCTATTTTTCCCATGCTCACGTTTAAAATGACGAGTCCAGTCACTCGACGCACTGTGTCATCGAATGCTCGAACCGTTTGCGTGGTGAGTATGAAATCATTCTTTTAGAGACATAGGATAAGGGAGGTCCTTAATGGGAGGACGTTAAATGCGGACCCGTCATCGACGAGAGTCATTAGGAGTTGTTTGTGACGGCATTCTACCGTGATGTAAATAGCTAGACAATGTTGGGGCCTGAAGGGAGGCAAATCTTCATCAGAAAACGCCACGTCACTAATGAGCCAATGGCCGATTTTGAGCAACGAATGAGACCATGTCATCCGAGGAGGTTTTGGGTGACACCGTCATGTTCATTAGTGCTTGTAGTAGAGCTTGTCGGTGTTCAAAGGAGCTTAGCATAAGTTCCCAGATAGAGACATATGCCTTAGTCTTTCGGAGCTGCTCGCTGAGGGAAGCCACAGAGGTCTACCCTTCACCAAGTGCCTTGACTAAGGTGGCCTCTTCGGGTGGCATAGAGTTTGAAAATCCCTAAAAATGGAAAGACAACTTGTCCTTCCTACGAGGGGGGGGCGCCCTGAACGAGTTGAATGATTTAAATCGTAGGAGTCCCTCCTCATTCTTGATATTTCTTCCCGGGTTCGTGGGACGATCGCACCTTCGCGGAGATAGATATCTTCTTCATCGTCATCCCAAACCCCATTGATTTCATTCCCTCTTCGGAAAATGTACGACGTACAATCGATAGCAAAATCCCCGAATTGAACTTCCTTCTTGGCCCGTGGGAGAAGTTTAGAGAAATCTACATAGACCATCCCGACATAGAATCCGGTGAGGCGGCAAAAAGGTCGTATGAGGTGAGACACGTCAATGTTTTGTTCGACAAATGTTGCGTTTGCGTGATCACCGAAAGGGTTGTTCACATTGTTGGGTTTAACATTTGGGAATGGAATCGTTTTATTCTCAATCGTATCCTGGATCTCATGTTTGAGACGATAACAGCTCTCTGTATCGTACCCCTTTCCTCGACGGTAGGCACAATAAGCATTTGTCTTGTACCAATTCTCTTGTCAATCGGCAAGTGGATCCAGATTGGGGCCTATAGGCTTCACTTTTCCTTGGGCCGAGAGCCTTTGAAGAGTGTGTGTGTAGGTACACCCAATGTCGGTGAATACCCTTGGCGTTTTGTCATTGTGGCCTTTTATGGGTTCCTCCCAAAAGGCTAATATCTTGGATATGATTACAGATGTAGGTACCTTTGTTTTAGAGGATGAGGCACCTTGATATCGTTTAGGCCTTTCAGCCTCAGTGATCCAGACATCATCTTCAATTTTCCTCCCAACTCGAATAAGTTCCTTAAACGAGCCAAAAGTTTGGTACTTGATAGCATCCCGATAGACAGGTCGCAAGATCCTTTCGAACTTGTCTACCATTTCTGTTTCTTCCGGCCTTTTGGATAGCTTTACGCTTTCAACGCGCCATCGGTTGAGGAAATAAGCAAATCCCTCCTTTTCCCTCTGGGTCATTACCTCAAGGGTTCTCATAGTAGTCTGGATCTCAGCATTGTCAGCAAAATGCTTACAGAATTCGACCGCTGTCTTCGAATGCCGGGATTTTCTTAAGATCTAGTCCGTAGAACCACGCCTTCGGGTGTTCTCCGAGGGATTGGGCAAAGATGTGAGATAATATCTATGCGGGTACCCCTTTCAGTGCAAGGTACTCTTTATAGGAACGGATGTGTTGGAGTGGGTCTTCGGTTCCCTTAAATTTCGGGATGTCGGTCAAGACAAAGTTATTTGGTAGCTTGTATTGAATTGGAGTGTACCCCCGAGGGTTCTCATAATGCACATTTTCCCCCCGAGACAGCTCGAGTTGATTTTCAACCAGTTTGAACCTCTTTTCGAACTCAGTTTCACGTGGAGGGGGTGGAGTTTCCCCATTCATCTTAGCTTCGAGATTGGTCAAACGAACGAGCACTTGTTCGAGGTGTCTCAAGAGTTCGAGTGCAGCTTCCATGGCTTTCTGACGAGTTTGCGGAGGCCTTTCTACAAAACAACCCCGAGTGCGTATCAGTTACCGAATCAAAATCCCCTGCACAATTAGGACACGACTCACAAATGACCCGATAAACTCTTCGAGACTCGACATTGGACTCAGACCCGGAGGGCGAGCAATCTGGCCCACTCATTTTGTGTCGAACACGGCTATGGACGGTTTCTCAAACCTAGACACGGATACAACCTGACACGGACATAGACTCGGTGTGATTAGCCCGTGTTTGAACCAAGCTTGGCTCTTGGGCTTGTGACAAACATCCATGTAATCTACTTAAGATGCTTTCGGTGGACCGACTCGGACTAGCTGGTCGACATTCATGACTCGGACCCAAAGATCGATTTAGGTGACCTAAAGACATGTGTGGGGTGGGCAAGCAAGAGCCCAACTAGACGGACACGGCTCAACTGACTCAAACTCGATTCTGGATTTGGGTTAGGCTCGAGATATGGTTCGATTCAATTTGAAGTTAGAAAAAATTGAATTGAGCATAAAAACGGGCAGCATGCCTGCTTAATATGGCTTGTTTTTGGGTCAAAAAAAATCTAATTTTAACTCGGCAACATTTCAACTTAGAAATGGATCTTTTTTTTTTCAAAAGGGTTGAATCGAAAATGACTCGGGATTTTCTAATCCCAAATCGACAGCATTTCAGCTAGAAAAAGGTTCTTTTTCCAAAAGAGGTAATTCTGAAATCGACTCGGATTTTTCTAATCCTAAATGGGCAGCATTTCGTCTAGAAAAAGGTTCTTTTTTCAAAAGAGGTTCATCGAACGAAATGGGTTTAAGAAATTGACTTGGATTTTTGAAAATGGACATGCTTAAAACGAGATTTTCGAAAAGGGGACTCGGGATTCACGTAGCACGTAGTCATTTGCATTTTAGGGATGCAATGCATGGGCTAGACTCTTCTAAGTCTCGTTGGTCCTTTAAGAAGGGTCTGTGCCAATGAAATTGCTTTGTCGGGGAACCAATATACTCGTCACAGCTTGTATCAAATGATATGTATAAGGCTGCTAACCTCCATGACTCACCTTGATATTCAAATAAGACACAGTGGACGTCATTTTCCTATCGTAGGGCGAACCCCAAGGAGAAAATGGCCCAAATCTTAAAGTCTCGTGGGTTTATGCGTGATTAACATAAAAAAACATGACAAGTAACCTAATAGCCATTCATTTGCTTTTCAAGCTTCACTAGTCCCTAGCGGAGTCGCTTAATTGTGGATGAGAGAAATCACTCCACGAAAAAAACGGGTTTTAATTCTAAAAAGGCATTTTTTAATTCTTTTTGCGTTTGAAAGAGTCGCCACTAAATTTTTAATGGAGTTTAGAAACCAATTTTAGAGTTATAGATTCGTGTGCGGTTACGTGTTAGGAAGTCAATTTAATTTCATTAAAAGCACCCAACCCCGCCCATAATAAAACGGTCTCTGGTAAGCAAGTGAATGGCTATTTGGAACGAGTCATATGAGATGCAACCATGCAATTTAACCATAACATGTGACGTCAATTCTATGTCGGTTTTAACGCAATTAACTTTGTCAAAGTTGTTTAGCAAGTGAGTTCATTAAAAGTTAATAAGAACAAGACTAAAACAAACAAGGATCGGCATATGAATGACAACAAAACAAAGAAAAAGAAGAGAGATCCTTCTGTCTCAAGGTTACTCGATCGAGTAAGTTGTACTCGGTCGAGTAACTCTTGGACAGAGTTGAAACAACACAACAGAGGATGATACTCGAACGAGTACTGCTGTAATCGGTCGAGTATCAACCCGACTCGATCGAATATATCAAATACTCGATCGAGTGACTCTAAGACAAACTCGATTTTGATATGACATGTTACTGAAATCTATTAAACTACGACTTAGGATCATCTATGACTCCTATACAACAACAAACTCGACATATGACATAAAATAAACATGTGAGACAGAATTAAGACAACATACGATTGATATATTCAAAACTAAACCTATTCATATTGAAAACAAAACAATAACGATTAACAACGACTCAACAACATAAATTAGAGAACTATAACGATTAAAACGGCACAACAACATAAACTAATGAATTTTGATGGTTAAAACAGCAGCATGACATACGGAATACAATTTAACGAATTAAACACGGGGAAGAACGAACTAATAACAAACAACACAAAACAAAATTATAAAGAACGGTAAAACAATAGAAGAACAACAAAGAAATATGGAAATTAAAAAGAAAAGAGAAGTATTAATGCGCCTTCAACATACATATATTTTTTACTGTTGTCTTGAGTCGTAATCGATAGTAAAGTATAAACCGAGGGGCCGTCGTCGACGAGATTGCAATTGAACACTTTTGTAAAAGACAAGGAGTAGTTGTCAAAACTGATATCCCATGTTTCAATAGGTGACTAGAGGGAGAAAACTGGCTTTGAAGTCACGGTTGGAACACGAAAACAGAGCATGGGCTGTTCTGTTTTGCGCGAGTGTTTAGAGTTGTTTTTAGGGTTTTTTTCTAGGTTTTTCGAGTGTTTCTTGTGTGTAAGATGTAGGTAAGTGATGTATATCGTTAAGGGAGGTGGTGGTAGGTTTATATAGG
Organism: Heliosperma pusillum; assembly: GCA_022085475.1. Lineage (NCBI taxonomy): Eukaryota > Viridiplantae > Streptophyta > Magnoliopsida > Caryophyllales > Caryophyllaceae > Heliosperma > Heliosperma pusillum. The sequence continues at coordinate 262,560 of JAIUZE010002961.1, read as the reverse complement.
GAGTTTACATAGGTTAAGGTAGGGGTTTCATCATAGGTAGCAGTTTTCCGAGTCTGAATTGATGCTGCTGTTTCGAGGGGTTCTAGGGTTTACTGTGTTTGTTTTATTGATGGGTAAGGTACCTAATATGGGTAGGTAGATGGGTAGACGAGTTAGGGTTAGGGCTAATGGATAGGTTATTTAAGCCGGGTTTAGGCTTGATCTTGGACGTTGGTTCGAACCGCACGAAGGGGAAGAAAGGGTTGTTTGAGGTTTCTAATTTGGGCTTGTTTAGCTCGAAATCCAAGGCTTGGGAAAAGTCTTTAGTGGGATTTTATGAGTGGGCTAGGAGGGGAAGATATCGGATCGTAATAGGAAAATAGAATTGGTGACACACACTTGTCTCGGAGAAGTGGGAGATTGTTGGAGTGAGTGTCCTCAATGATAGTGCGATCACATAATTAAATCTCAATAATAAGAATATAAAAAGATGATGAATATTATAGTCAAATGGTCAACATATATCGTTAACGATTGGCTCAATTAAGTTTGACGTTACTGTCGTATGACGGTGGTGATCAATTGATCCCTTGAGGTTACACCTAAAGGACAATCCCCTAATCATGCACATTAATTAATTGTATAGCGATACTGATTAATTAATCCCTTAAATTGAACTAAGTTTATATTAGTGAGAATAATATCTTATTGTAATATGACTAAATAAGATTCATTTTAGTAATTTAATCGTTATATTACTAAGAATGCATTATGTTTATGAAACATTTGAGGTAAGCAAAATTGGTCGATTATAATTACAAATTGTTGTAGATTATATTAACCAAATATGAGATGACCCATTTTATTTACATGTAATTATAAAATGTGACTTAAAATGTTAAGTCTAATTTATTTGTTATGAAATTGCATTTAAATTAGTTAAATGTACATTTATAAGCAAAGATTACATGTTACATGTAACATGTCACATATGTGACAAATGACAAAATTACAAAATAAAATGGACTCCATTTTACACATAAGGCACCGGTTTTTGTGAGCTACAAGGGTAGGGATTTAGGTCATGATTTGTTGTTCTAATTGAGAACAAAAACAACATGATTACCTAGCCTAAATCTATGCCTAACCTATTGCCTTGTGAAGACAAAAAGGAAAAGCACCACCCTTCCCCATGCTTGCATGTGACCGGCCAAGTGAGGGCATAAGAGGAGATATTTTCCTCTTATTTAACTTACTAGATCATATATTCACATGAAATGCTTATCTCTCATATAATTTACATTCTCACACTAGAAGCAACTTAAGAAGTTACTTGTGTGTTCATAAAATTTCTAATAATTTACCAAGTGTAGTAAGAGAGTTATTAGAAATATTTTAAGGGCTACTACTTATCATACTAGTGTATTATTTTAGTAGTGATTAAGGGTAGTCTTGGTGCATCTAAAACGAGAGTTTCTAACTTGAAACTTGGAAGTTCATCCTTCTTATTTAAGCTCAAGATGTAACACCCGTAAATGTACCCTATTTTTATAGTGAAAATATTTTACGGATACTTTTCAGCGAATTTAAGTTTTAATTTAGAATTTAATGTTTCGAGTCGAATTTAGAATTTCCGAGTTCGTATTTGGAATTTCCGCGAGATTCCATGTGAATCCCGTCTTAAGGCGACTTTGACTTTTATTGACTTTTTTCCCTTACACAACTCATACTCCCTTAACCTATTTTTCATTCACACAAACACAACACATTTCTTCTTCCTTAAGAAATCTCAAACCCTTGCCTCCATCTTTGATCAGATCTTTTAATAATCTTATCTCATTCGTTTCTCGCTCAAATGCACGTACGTTCGTCTTATTCTTCCCCTCTTAGCTTCCTCTATTCGTATTGGTAATAAAATTACCGTCTTTCTCGCTTTTCAATTTATCCGTCTTTCTCAAAGGTGAATTATATTCATCTTTTGGTCGTCTTTGTTTAGGTGGAGACTAGGAAGGCTTAGAAATCGATTTAAGACGCGAAAAGGTAACGGTGAAGGGTTACTCGGTATCATTTAGGTGTTTTACATGTTTCTATGTTAGAATTCGTATTTAGAATACGATTAGTAAGCTTAGGATTTATGTAATTGATGATGATTGTTGTTAGTTGATGATTGTTGATGATGAATATTGATTGTTGATAGTTAATAGAAGTAAATTATGAGAATTGGAAACGATAGAGTTGTGTATGTTGCTCACGGGTTGATGTTGTCCCAGCCGGGTGCCCGGCCGCCGGTCCAGTGGCCGGCTGGGAACTCACTGCACCGACCCTTTTTCGTAAAATGATCATATCTCCTTCGTTACTTGCTTGTTTTGGGCTTGTGACCTATCGTTGGAACCGTAAGAGGATAAGCTATCACCTCGATTTGGAATTTCTGCATTTGCATATCTAGAACTCTAGTTATGACCGTTTGAAGTGGACCCTTGTTTTAGTTAGTTTCCAAACTTGCTTTTTGTGTGTAGTTGTGCTCCGAGCCGGGGTACCGGCCGCCGGCCTCCAGACCGGCCTGGAACACGGCTGTGTTTTTCTCTTATAATTTCTAAAACTCGTAATTTAAAATAGTTCGCATGGTTCGTTTATCGTATAATTTTACGTAGTGACTTATAATATTCATGTTTTGGATATATGATATTTCATTCGCTTGTATCACATGTTTTGTGACAGTTTTTGATATGTCCCACTTTGAGTCGGTTTTTACAAATGATACGGTTTGAGCACTATTTTGTCTTGTGCTTTGTACTCTCATTCCCTTGGCTACCTTCCCGTTCGTAAGGCTGGAATGTCGGAACGGAGAGGTATCCTACTGCTTAATTGCATGTGTTATTGGGCATACGACGACGTTGTTGGGAGGCGAACGCTATGCGTTGATCGACCCGGCCGTCAAATGTTGTGTACTTGCGAGGTGGTGTTATTTGCATGTAGCGTACCGCTTGTTATGAGGCTTGTGCTCTTTTCTGCCTCTTTCTAGAATTGATCTACCGAATTTGGGGTACTCGGCGTCAATGATTGACCGAGTCTTGGATGCGAAACGTTTTATCTCATGTCGAATCGGAACACGTTTATTCTGAGAGTCTGGCCAGGTTTAGACTAGGACCGGATATTTATATCGTCGTGCTACCAGGAGGAAATTAGTCTACATATACGAAATGTAGCATCGTGCATGCGTTCAGGGAAATGATGTATCCCGTGGATGCCTTTTAATCATACTTGCCATGTACACGGTGCTAGTGCATTTCATTTACCGTGAGAGATGTCGTCTTTGTGTCGTTGTGCTTGGATGCGTGATTACATGATTGTATTCATGATCATTGCATGACTTGGCATGGTTTGTTTGTCGAGTCCATGATTGTTTATTCATGATCAATGCATGACTTGGCATGGTTTGTTGTCGAGTCTCAATCTTATCAAACTTATACCGCTAACGGTGAGATGTAAGCCCTAGTGAGCGTATTCGGTTGCCTAAGAGTGTCCTTCCCTCGAGTCTTTGTATAACATGATGGATTCAGATTTGTATTCCATATGCTCTTATCATTACATATTGAATTGCCTATTTATTCTTATCGTATTTCACATGTATATATATATATGCATGCTTCGACCTTTGTATTTCCTTTTATGTACGTTTAATGTGATATGGCTGGGAGAACCCGGAGTTACTCCCCACTGACTGTGGCGTTCATGTTTTTCATGGATGAACAGGTTGCTTGATTTGATGGCTTTTTGCTTGTGGTATTTTGGGTTCGGGTGTGAGCTAGCGGGCGTTGTCCCTGGATGAAACACCTCTAGACGTTCATTAGCTAGATGCTAAATAACTTGTTTTTTGTTGACACTTTGAGAGACTACGTCTCTTGTAGTATTTTGTATTTGGTTTGTAATATTTGACACTCCTCGTATTTTCTATCTTGCATGTATAAAGGTTTTTAAAATACCGTATTTCCGCTAATTAAATCACATGCTTGTATGTTTTATTTCCGCATTCGCGAGGGTTGTCACAGATTAATTACAATTAAATTATTTACATATCGTCTATAAGTTATGTTATTTACATCCTAATATATAATGGATTAAATTACCTAATTTTTTTTGTTAAGGAATCATTATTTACATATCGTCTACAAGGAAATTGTTTTGTGGAGGAATCATTCTCAAGAGATTATTCAAGACATCGATCGTTAGAGCGAGAATTGATTTATTTCTTTGTTTTTTTGATCGAATATATTCTTCTTTCTTAATCATATAATGTCATTATTTAATTAATTCATGTTATGAGTTTAGTCATCATATTAAATTAAAATAGATAAATATAATACTAATTTAATTAAATAGAACTAAATACAAAAAGGTAAAAAAAAAACGAGACAAAAAGGGTAAAAATTACACGAATAAAAAAACAAGACTACAAAAGGATTAAAAAAGTTAGTCATATTTTTTAAATTAAATTGTGCATTGAATGACCTGGACATGTAAATAATCCACGAGGCGAACGATTTTAGCTTTCAACCCTTTTACAAGTCAACACGAGTCAAACATTGCACAATTATTTTGAAGTCATACTCGTACTATCATAATCCATGTTTCTTAGTTACTAGGTTAGTAGTTAGATGCAATAATTAAATGTTAGATGATAATAATTAAGAAAACAAACACAAAGAAAAACTTTACTACGATATATACATAAAAAAACAAATAAAAAGAAAGAAACTTGAGTTTTTGAAGCACCCCCAACCTACATGTGGATCGAGACACTATCTTGACGTCGATAAAGATAATTAAAAGTTTATTAGTGAAAAATGTACCTTGATCTTCAAGATGATTTTTTCGAATTGTTTGAGTTTGCAAGTAGTTGTTTTCAAACCGCGATTTTAAAGTCGTTTCTTAATGGATTTTAAATACGAAAGATTTTATGAAAATGTGAGATTCCCTAATTTTTGATAGTGCTATTAGTTGAGGTTATTGGTGGTCGGACGTGGGATAAGAACTAGTGTAAAAGGTGGTTGTTCACAACTCGAATAAACTTTAAAATAGAGCAAGATTCATGTTCTGCTTTCGTTTAAATTAAAGCTTGATAAGGAGAGATTTTTTCTTGACTTCTTATGGGTAATAGAGGTGAATATGTGTTGTTTCTTAGGGTAATGATTAAGGGCTCGATTGTGGTGTGAAGGAGGTTTTAGATAGAGGAGAAATGAGGGAGTTTTCATAAGGTTTTAGAGGGGTTGCCGTCAGGTGTTTTGTGGATTGTTGTTGCGTGTGATAGAGAATTTTGTTAGAGTTTGAATAGTGATTTTCTTGGGTAATAGGGTTGGGGAATGAATGTAGGTGAAAGTGGTGGCTCAGGAGATGTTTAAGAACGAGTTTTAGTTCAAAACATGGGCACATTTCTGCTCTGTGTTGTTGTTGCTATCCGTGGGTTTTAGGAGGGTTTTTCGTGTTCTTTTCTCGGTAATTAAGGTATGGCAATATAGGTAGGATAGTAGGGTATGGTAATATAGGTATGATAGTATGGGGGAGTGCTACGCCTCGGTTTCCTAAGGGTAGTGTAGAGTCCTATTGATCGACTACGAAAAGGGGGGGGGGGGTGTTGAATTGATTATGAAATGCCCCACTTTTTCGACTTTAATATGATATGTAATTAATTATTTGATCTTATGAATTAAAATCCAACTATTAATTATCAAATAAGCACGATAACGAAATAACGAAAGTAAGAGATAATAAGAGGAGGCACACGTATTTTTGAAGTGGTTCAGTTTCACACGATTAACCTAATGTCCACTATTCTCGATTAATAATTTTTAGTACCTTTCCTCGATTACAAAATTACCACCCACTGCGTATAATCAACACTATGATTATAACTCAAGGTGATAACCAATACTCCTTACTATCTTACGCTAATAAGAACGTACAATATAACTCACACACAATTCCCTTTAAGATTTTAGCTTATAATGATGTACTATTATCAATCACGTATTTCTCACTCAAGCGATTGATAATAATTGATGCACGACTCTTTTAAAAACAAACTCTAAAAATAATACATATTTGCTCAAAGGTTTGCTTTAAAACGATTTTGGAAAATCAACACAAGTAAAATAGATGCCGTGTGAATATGTGTGTATTTCGTGTATTTTACAAATTGTATGTGAATGAGTATTTATAGTAGTAGAATCATGGTAGATCTAAAACCCTAGTATAATATTTAACAAAGATACTTATCTTTCCATAAAATAATATTTGCTTATCTTTTAGAAATATCTTTATCTCAAAATATTATTTGGTTTATCTTATAGAAATATATTTATCTTGATATCTCAAAATATTGTTGTAGAGATATAGTAGAATCCTAGATTAGGTAAACTAAGGAAACAAACCTATGGAGGCCGGATTCCTATAGCTCACGAAACCCTAGGAGCACGAATCCCTAGGTGGCACAAACTAAGTTTCACGAAACCCTAGATGGCTCAACCACTAGGTGGGCTAATTAGGTTAACAACAAATTGAGATAGAATATATTAGAAACCCTAGGTAGCATGACAACCCATAAGTTGTATTACTAACCAATAGAATCTCATAAATATATTCTCTATTACAATAATTGATAAATATAAAAATAAAACTCTTTCACTTTTGAAAACATTTCAAAACATTTTATTTCCAAAATCATGCATCAATATTTTATCATTCAAAATCATAGACTAAAGCTATAACTTTTGAACATAAAATCTCTCGAATGGAATAGTTACCGAATGACGACCTATACTATCTAATCTTCACAAAGATCTTCAGTATACGTATCATCTCTTCATCTTGATCACAAAGACCCTCCATCTCGAGTCTTGTGTAGTTTGATGTAGATCTTGTTTGAAGCAATTTTCCTTAAAGTTATGCCTGGTTAGCTATAACTTCCATGTTCACTTCCAAAGTTATTCCTGAAGTTGTTATAACTTTGTCTCACAGACTTTATCAAAGTTTTGTCTAACTTTGATCTTTCTTCTCATAATTGTTGCTAGCTATAATAAGACTAAAGCACACACTTACACGCATATGATATATCGAGTAAAACATATTATTACGTAAACACATGTCATTATCAAAACTATGAAATTGGTCCAACAAATTCCCCCTTTTTGATGATGACAAGTCTCATATGATTTTCTCTTAACAAAGTGACTAAGTATAGTTCCCCCTCAACAAAGCACTCCAAAGTTATAGCAACTTTGATCGCAAGAAAAAAACAACTTAGCCAAAGTTATAGCTTGAGAGAATTTAAGAGATAACGAGTCTTGACAAGGAGCAAGCTTAAGCAAAGACTCAAATCATATCATTTCTTCCCCCTCTTGGCATCATTGAAAAGACAAGAACAAAGACATGAAACGACTATAATAACACATGTCAAGGCAAGAAATAGATATGCAAAATACGCAATATAAGACGATATATATCAAGCAAAATAAAGTGCAAATGTTGATTAAACTACAAACCACAAAATATATTGTTAGTTGCCATTGGGCCGAATAGACAATGTCAAAATAAGCCAAATGGGCCGAATAGGATTAGTAGTTTAAGAGTTAAAATAACCAAGGATAGAAAGATCAAGGCATTTTGGGTTGGCGGATTTTGTTAGGATCGACATAACCGGGCCTAGTGCGGTACTCAAGAGTGGAGAGACGGTCAAGGCAATTAGACACATGAGAACCTTGAGCGGTGAGGCAAACATCAAAGTTCCGGACTTTCAGCGAAAGAGCCTCCGTCGCATCGTATATAGTACGCATTCCCTCACGCATCTCCGTCCCGCTCTTAACCAACGACCCGCCTTGGCTCACCAAGAATGTCATCCTATCCCTTTGCCGATACGCTTCTTGCTTACAATCGATAATATTTCGTTCCAACTTATCAAGGCGATCATCCACACCATCCATCCATGTCCTCATCTCATGACTCACACCCGACCCACCTTGGTCACGGGTTGAGCTCAAGGAACCCACGCCCACGGCTTGAACAACCGTGTCCAATACCGTCTCAATTTTCTTATCCTGCGCATCCAAGCGCTCCATAATACTACCAATGAACATATCCAATTTGGATTCAACCACAGAAAAATCAGCCCCACCCGTCGGCATACCAGCCGAACTGCCCTTCACTAAAAACAGCAATTCCGGACCATTAGCATCTAACTTCATAAATTTCAAGAACGTATCACACATCTCATCCTTTACCGCGACCCCATAATTTTGCACATTAACAACTCCCTTTGACTCAAAGAGCCGAGACAACCACATGCCATACGGCAAGTCAAGAGTAGAATAAAATTTGTCTTCGGTCACCGAGAAAGCGGTTTGTGAAATACGATTAAAGACAAGAGAAGGTAAATTAACCCGATTGCCCTCCAACCAATGCTTAACGACTAACATCTCATAGCATGCAATTTTATCACGTCCGCCCCGTCGCGGAATCACAGTATTCCATAAAAAATTTAACAGAAATTTCAGTTTTGGTGACACACTTCCAGCCAACACACAACTCGACATCGTCGCCCCAACATCAAAATACTGCTTAACCTCCAGCTTAGCCATGTCCGTCAGTTCTTCCCATGACGTACTCGGATTGATTTTGATTCCATCATCAGGAACCGAAAACAGAGTACAAAAGTCCGTCACGGAAAACGAAACTGCACGGCCATTTATGACGGCATGCAAGACTCCATTGTCTAAAGAAACAGAGGAAAAGAACTGGATTACCTCAATCGGATACACCGGACCCGAAAACTCAGCCACCGTTTCCCATTCTTGGAAATTCAGAAAATCCTAAAAGAATCCCAAAGCCCTATACTTGTCACACCAAGCCTTCGGATAATACCGACCACCGTGTATTCCATATTGAGCAACCCGGTTCACAAGTTTTCTTTCGTCTTTTGTAAGACGGAGTTTATCAATCCCCGAAGATGTTTCTTGAGGAGAAAAATCACGTAATGTGACCCGTGGTGCCTCGGGAACCGCGTCCGTGGTTTCGGTTGTAGCTTCTTCTTGGAGTCTACCTTTGCCTTTATTTAACCGTCTTCTTTTCGTACCCTCAAGCCCCGCACCCGACTCGGTTAGATTTTGGTTGGGTGATAGTTGTGTGGGAGAAGAGGAGGTATTTTTAGGCATACTTGGCTTGGGAGTTTTTTGGTTTGGGTTCTTGGAAATTTTTGATCTAGTGGAAGCCATTGATGAATGCTTGAAAAATTGATGGTAAATTTTTGTTGTTGTGGTAGGGGTGCCGTGAAAAAGAGAGAGAAGGAGTAAAAATTAGGTGATGTGTTTATGTGGTGAAAGTGATGGTTGATGGGTAATTATGATTGTGTAAGAATTAGGGTGACTTTTGTACTTGGGCACATGGTGTGCCGGCCCCAATCCCCTATTTTCCTTTTTTTTTTTAATTTGAATTTGGGTAGAAAAAGGAATCTTGGGTGGTTAATTTTGGGATATGGTAAGGATAGAGTTTGGTAAATAAAAGATATGGTAAGGATATTTATTTGAGAATTTCGGCCAAAAAGAATTACATGGGTAGAATTTTGGTTTGATTAGGAAAGTGAATAAGATAGGTTTTGGCAAATATGTGGTTCATAATTCAATTTCCATAAAACACTTAATATGCAAGATACTCACGTAAAATATATTATATTAAACACAAATATACTAGCAATGAAATATGCGGACACAGTCATATAATCTCGTCTTAATCTAGCCAGTCACGCAGGTTCAAAAAATAAATAAGATGAATTTAATTGCTACCGATTAAACCAATTTCCAACCGCAAAATCTCAAAACGTCTTCTCGCTAACACCTTTGTTAAAATGTCAGCCCATTGAACATCAGTACTACAAAATTCGAGTTTAATGTTGCCCTTTTCTACATGGTCACGCAAAAAATGATGTCTAATGTCTATATGCTTAGTACGAGAATGCTGAGCTGGGTTCTTAGAAATAACAATAGCACTCGTATTATCGCAGAAAACAGGCATACAACCAACATTAACGCCATAATCACATATTTGTTGCTTTAACCAAAGTAGTTGAGAACATACCAGTCCTGCAGCGATATATTCGGCTTCTGCAGTTGATAATGCAACCGAATTTTGCTTCTTTGAGCCCCACGTTATTATGCAAGGTCCAACAAACGTAGCAAATCCAGAGGTACTTTTTCTATCTAAAGAACATCCCGCATAATCTGCGTCTGAATATCCTACTAGATTGAAATTACACTCAAGTGGATACCACAAATATAAATTAGATGTACCAATTAAATATCTCAAGATACGTTTAACTGCAATCATATGTGATTCCTTAGGACATGATTGAAATCTAGCACAGACACATACGCTGAACATAATGTCAGGTCTACTTGCAGTCAAATATAATAAAGAACCAATCATACCTCGATATGTCGTCTCATCTACGGACTTACCAGTTTCGTCTAAGGTCAACTTTTTGTCAGTTACCATAGGTGTGTCCATTGGATGAGCGTTTTCCATACCAAATTTTCTGATTAGCTCCTTGACATATTTTTGTTGGTGAATCTTTATGCCTTCTTTGGTTTGTTGAATCTGCAGTCCTAGGAAGAATTTCAATTCTCCCATCATACTCATTTCAAATTCAGAGGTCATAAGATCTGAAAAGTACTTGCACAATTTATTGTTAGTAGAACCAAAAATAATATCGTCTACATAAATTTGAGCAACAAGTAAATCAGAACCCTCGTATTTTAGAAATAGGGTTTTGTCGACAGATCCTCTTTTAAAATTGTTTTGTAATAAAAATTTAGATAATCTGTCGTACCAAGCCCTAGGCGCTTGTTTCAAACCATATAAAGCTTTGTCGAGTTTAAAAACATGGTTTTGAAACTTGCTATTCAGAAATCCAGGAGGTTGTTCAACAAAAACCTCTTCTTCCAAATAACCGTTAAGAAATGCAGTCTTAACGTCCATTTGGAATAATTTCATTCCTTTATGAGCTGCGAAGGCGATGAGCAAGCGAATAGCTTCAAGTCTTGCTACTGGAGCGAAAGTCTCGTCATAATCAATCCCTTCTTGTTGATTATAACCTTGAACAACCAATCGAGCCTTGTTACGAACTATAACTCCTGAATCATCCAATTTATTTCTGAATACCCATCGAGTACCAATCACATTTCGATTAGGAGGTCGTGGCACAAGGTGCCATACTTTATTACGTTCGAACTGTTGAAGCTCCTCTTGCATGGCCACAATCCAGTCGGATTCTGCAAGAGCTTCCTTGATATTGGTAGGCTCTATGGTAGACAAAAAAGAATAGAATGAACAAAAGTTATTTAATGTTCGCCTCGTTTGAACTCCTTTATTCAAACTCCCTAGGATCGAATCCATAGGGTAAGAACTCTTATATTTCCATTTCTTAGAGTTCCTAGGCTCATCATCATCTGATGAACTATCACTTTCCTCAAATGATTCAGAATCAAGATTGGTTCCCCCTGAGTTGGACTCTGGGTTTATAGCTGAAGTTGGTACAACTTCAGTTACACCATCTTGGTTCTGGTTCAAAGTTATAGCATCATCAGCAATAACTTCAGTTTCCTTTTCCTTGTTTTGAGAAGAGACATTCGTATCATCAACAATTGTCTCAGTTCTCTGTTCAAGGTCATTTGCGGATTTATCAAGTTCATCATTGATTCCTTCAATCACTTCTTCATTATTTTCTGGCACGTCATCTCTGGAGAGGCGAAAGTCTGGATCATTCATGTCCTCTTCTTCATTCTGTTCAACTTGCTCAGGCACATTATCTTCATCAAATACAACATGAACACTTTCTTCTATGCACAAAGTTCTTTTGTTAAAAACTTTAAAAGCTTTACTATTATTAGAATAACCAACAAACACAGCTTCGTCACTTCGTGGATCAAATTTGCTCAAATTACTTTTTCCATTATTATGGACAAAACATTTACTCCCGAAGCAACGAAGGTGAGCTATATTGGGTTTTCTCCCTCTTAAAAGTTCATAGGGAGTCTTTTTGAGAATAGGTATAATCATAGCTCTATTGTGCACATAGCATGCAGTACTTATGGCTTCTGCCCAAAAGCTCTTAGGAAGGCCACTACACAAAAGCATAGTGCGGGCCATGTCCTCTAATGTTCTATTCATACGTTCCACGATACCATTTTGTTGTGGGGTTCGTGGTGCAGAAAAGTTATGTCCTACACCATTCTCCCTACAATATTCTATAAAAGCTTGATTATCAAATTCGGTGCCATGATCCGTACGAATGGAAACTAACTTTTTATCATACTTGTTTTGGGCGCGCTTCATTAGTACTACAAACTCATCGAAAGTTTCATCTTTAGTAAATAGAAAGATAGGCCATACATACCTGGAGTAGTCGTCGACTAGGACGAATACGTACCTTGATCCACCGCGGCTTCTTACTTTCATAGGTCCACATAGATCCATGTGTACCAACTCAAGTGGACGCTCTGTACTTACTACTCTTTTCGGTTTGAATGAAGATCTAACTTGTTTACAACGGGCACATGAGTCACACATCTTTTCTTGTTCGAATTTGATTGAGGGTAGACCCTCACCTAAATCCCAAGACTTGAGTTTCTTTAAAATCGTTGGACTGATGTGTGCAAACCTCTTGTGCCACAAGCATGAATCATCCACAGTGACTTTCATGCACTTAAAGGAACTTGTAGTGACTTTGTTTAAATCAATCATATACACGTTCCGTTTACGTAGACCTTCTAAGATAACATTGCTAGTTCCTTCAACTATGATACGACAAACATTTGAATGAAAAACGCCTTTGTTGCCTTTGTCACATAGTTGAGAGATACTTAGCAAGTTATGCTTAAGGCCATCTACCAGATATACGTTATTGATAGCATGAGAAGAAGATATACCACTCTTACCTACACCGATTATGTTACCCTTCTTATTATCTCCAAAGGTGACCTTGCCACCATTGAAGGGTTCTAGTGAAAGAAATAAATTCTTGTTTCCAGTCATGTGTCTTGAACATCCACTGTCGAGATACCATAGATTGTTTTCTTTCACTATTACCTGCACGAGAATCAAATACAGCTTTTAGGTACCCACGCTAAGTTGGGTCCTTTGTGGTTAGTGACTCTATGTATTTGATCCTTCCTAACCCATACCTGTTTAACAATTCTTTTCTTTTTAGGATAGGGTTTGCTAGGTTTATTATTTTGTTTGTTAGTGTTGTGACGCACATTAGGTTTAAATGACTGCTTCTGATTCACATAAGATTTAGATTTTGAAGGTACAGATGTGTAATCGAAAGCCATGTCATAAAACCATCTAAACTCATTATTTCTAACCTCATCACATTGAGGTTCATATTCGGACTCACTAGACACGTCATGCTCTTTCACAAAATCAGTTTGATTTTTGTTGTCATTAACATATTTAACACAATTATCTTTAACATGACCGTTGTGACCACAGTAATTGCAAATCAGATATTCTGAAAGGTTTACGTACTTCCTTCTTCTGAAATCACGGTCAGTTTGGATGGTGGGGGGGGGGGGGGTGGGGGGGTGGTGGGGGGGGGGGTGGGGGTGTGGTGGGGGGGGGGTGGGGGAACTGGGAAGAGGAAGATTAGGATTAAAGGAGTGGATTTGCATTTATCATGGTCTCTACGACTATAGCATTCATGACCAAGACCTTTCTTCATGTTATTGTTAGACTGTTCGGTAAGGAAGTCTAAGACCTTTTGACTTCCCTCCCACTTATCATGAACTTTTCGTGCATGTAGGAGCAATTCCTTCAAAGACTGAATTTCTTTTTTCACACGACGAATGATCTACATTCGAGTCTTTGGAGGGATTGTTCTTTTTGAAATTTTCACGAAAATCATTGAAACGTTTGTTCAAGATAAGTTTCTCCTCATTGTGTTGACTTTTGGCTTGGGAGAATTCAGCCTTCAAATCTTTCAATTGCTGAGAAAGAAAAGAATTTACTTTCTCATGATCAAGAATAACAACTTCCTTTGCCTTAGCTTGAGATTGTAAAAGCTCATTGACTTTCTTCAATTCTAAAGTTATAACTTCGTTAGCTATAACTTTGGCTTGAAGGTGCTTAATGTTGAGCTTCAACTCTGAGATGATAGCTTCATTAGCTATAATTTTAGACTCAAGAGCTTCTTTCTCAACATTTGTCTTGTCTGAAGTTATAGCTGAAGTTGCCATAACTTTAGACTTGAGCTTTTTTGCTTTGGCCTTTAGAAGTTGGTTTTCCTCAGCAATATCAAGAACTTGTTCTTTAAGATCTTTTAATTCAAGACTCTGTTCATGACAATGGTCTAAGGCTTCTTCAAAATACTTAATTAAAGACTTCTTAGATAAATTCTTAACTTGCTTTTTAAGTTCAAGATGACTAACCTCTTCATCATCTTCTGAATCTGGTTCTGAATCTGAGTTGCCAACAAGACACATCTCGGATTCGCTTTCATTTTCACTGTCAGAAATTAGGTCAAGACTGACGTTGCTTAGACACAAGTTGGCGACTTCCTCTTCTTCTGATTCGTCATCCTCTGTGTCGAGATCTCCCCAGCAATAAGCCATCATTACTTTCTTGAATTCCTTCTTGGTTTTGTCTCGTTGATTTTTGTCTTTGATTTTCTTCCATGTGGGGCAATCTTTGATCATGTGATCATTATCCCCACATTTGAAGCAACCACGACTAGAAAGAGACCCTTTTGACTCAATTGGCTTCTTGTAAGATTTGTTAGTGTTGTTGTTAAACGTTTTCCCTTGTGGTTTGTTAAAGAACTTTTTCTTAAAACGTCTAGCAAATAACACTGTTTCATCTTCAAGATCCGAATCTTGTCTTTCACTAGATTCGGCCTGTAAAGCCACCTTCTTGCTATTACTATCATTTGCCGCATCTTCATCAAGAGTAATCTCATGAGCCATTAGGGTTCCAAGTAGCTCTTGATAAGATAGGTCAGATAGGTCTTTACATTCCTCAATTACCGTCACCTTAGGTCTCCATCGTTTAGATAGACTTCTAAGGATCTTTCTGGCAATTTCCTCGAAGTCAAAAGTTTTTCCAAGATTTTTCAATTCATTAATGATACTGGAGAAGCGAGTGGACATGCTGTCAAGCGATTCATTTTGTTCCATGGAGAACAATTCGTATTTTCGCATAAGTAGAGCTATGCGTTGCTTTTTGACAACAGTTGTCCCCTCATAAGCTAACTCAAGACCATCCCATATTTCCTTGGCAGTAGAACTAGATGAGAAACGATCAAATTCAGTATGGGTCATGCCGTTTTGCAACAGACTAATAGCCTTTGAATTTTTCTCAGCTTTCTTATAATCTGCCTCAACATAGTCATCTTCTTTCTTTTCGATGGAAGTGCCTGTAGCCGTTCCAAGCATGATCTTATTAGGACCATTCTTAATGATTAGCCAACACTCCCAATCGTTACCCTTTATGAAATGGGTCATCATATTTTTCCATAAACTGTAGTTCTTCCCATCGAATACGGGACACTTCAGATGTTTGGAATCCATTAAAATAAAAATAAATGCAGCGGAAAATAAATAAAAATAAAAAGATAAATGGATCAGACTCCTTGCTGTAAGGCAATCAAGAGCACGAGGCTCTGATACCAATTGTAGAGTCTATTGATCGAATACAAAAGAGGGGGGGGGGGGGGGGGGGGTGGGGGGTGGGGGTGATGAGGGGGGTGGATTGAAATTGAGTATTAAAAACTAGCCCCCCTTTTTTCGAATTAAATGATATGTAATTAATTATTTGATCTTATGAATTAAAATCAACTAATTAATTAATCAAAGTAAGCACAAGTAACGAAATAACAAAAAGTAAAGAGATAAGAGAGAGGCACACGATTTTTGAAGTGGTTCAGTTTCACACGTTGAAACCTACGTCCACTATTCTCGATTAATAATTTTTAGTACCTTTCTACGGATTACAAAAATTACCACCCCACTCGTATAATCAACACTATGATTATAACTCAAGGTGAGTATCGCTAAATACTCTATACTATCTTACGCTAATAAGAAAGTACAATATAACTCACACAAATTCCCGTTAAAGAATTGTAAGCTTATAATAATGTACTATTATCCAATAACGTATTTCACTCAAGCGATTGATAATAATTGATGCACAACTCTTTTAAAAACAAACTCTAAAAATAATAAATATTTGCCCAAAGGTTTGCTTTAAAACGATTTTGGAAAATCAACACAAGTAAAATAAATAGCCGTGTGATATATTGTGTATTTCGTGTGTATGTCGTGTATTTTACAATTGATATGTGAATGAGTATTTATAGTAGAAGAATTATAGTAGATCTAAAACCCTAGTATAATATTTAATAAAGATATTTATCTTACCATAAAATAATATTTGCTTATCTTTTAGAAATATCGTTATCTCAAAATATTATTTGGTTTATCTTATAGAAATATATTTATCTTAATATCTCAAAATATTGTTGTAAAGATATAGTAGAATCCTAGATTAGGTAAACTAAGGAAACAAACCTATGGAGGCCGAATCCTAGCTCACGAAACCCTAGGAGCACGAATCCCTAGGTGGCACAAACTAGGTTTCACGAAACCCTAGATGGCTCAACCACTAGGTGGGCTAATTAGGTTAACAACAAATTGAGATAGAATATATTAGAAACCCTAGGTAGAATGACAACCCATAAGTTGTATTACTAACCAATAGAATCTCATAAATATATTCTCTATTAAAATAATTGATAAATATAAAAAATAAAACTCTTTCACTTTTGAAAACATTTCAAAACATTTTATTTCCAAAATCATGCATCAATATTTTATCATTCAAAATCATAGACTAAAGCTATAACTTTTGAACATAAAATCTCTCGAATGGAATAGTTACCGAATGACGACCTATACTATCTAATCTTCACAAAGATCTTCAGTATACGGATCATCTCTTCATCTTGAGCACAAAGACCCTCCATCTCGAGTCTTGTGTAGATTTATGTAGATCTTGTTTGAAGCGATTTTCCTTAAAGTTATGCCTGGTTAGCTATAACTTCCAAGTTCACTTCCAAAGTTATTCCTGAAGTTGGTATAACTTTGTCTCACAGATTTTATCAAAGTTATGTCTAACTTTGATCTTTCTTCTCATAATTGTTGCTAGCTATAATAAGACTAAAGCACACAATTACACGCATATGATATATCGAGTAAAACATATTATTACGTAAACGCATGTCATTATCAAAACTATCAAATTGGTCCAACAGATTGTTTTTTTTTTTGTTTTTTTAGATTTGTTCAACTTTTGATCAGGGGTTGTTGGGATTTTTTTTTTGATTTTTTTTTCTTTGGATTTGTGAAAGTTTAGGCATGATTGCACTAAAAATTGTTTTGATCCTCCGGTGGGGGTATCAAAATGTTTGGCATAGGATGCAGTTTCTGGTAGTCATATGGGATATGACGAATCGGGTAGAAACATTGGATCTCTAAATCTAAAGGTCACCTAGAGACACGGCTATCAAATAATTTTCACACCACAAGATATGGAAAAGGTGGTAAATGCACGCCCTCATTCAGGCTTATTCTAAGAGGTCGAGTGATCTACACTAAAGAGATATGACCTAAAGTATTTCAAGTCGATTTCACTAGTTAAGGGTAAGAAGTAGAACAAGTGACTAACAAGAGTACATATGCTCATTTGTAACTCAAAGAGGACTAGGATGGTGATATTTATTAATAAATGTTAAAATAATGAATACAAACGGCTGCTGGGACATACCCGCAACTATGTTACTATTTGACACTGAGTTAGGAGAAATAGAGGGATGAAGTGACAGCATGAGAAGACTCTCTAGAGACTTCAAACTCAGACTCCGATTCTGATTTGAATTTGTTGTCTTCTGGTTCTTTCATGAACATATGGATTTCTGCTTTGACTGAGGAGATGAGGTGTGAACACTCCAAGGTGGTTTCTTCATCTGTAATCGTTAGAATTTCAAAAGGATTGTTAGGCATGCTCCCAGGAGGGATTGGTAGACGACCATCCTCAATCATATCTTGAATGACATGTTTCAACTAATAGCATTGCTCTGTATCGTGTCCTTTGCCTCTATGATATTTGCATTAAGCGTCTCCATCCTAGAGCCTACCTTTCTTTTCCGGGTCAGGTGTAGGTCCTACCGTTTTGGACAAGAGTTCTTTTCGGATATTGTCTTCATTTCTTGTTCCCAGCACAGTCAAGTCTTTGAAATATCTTATATATTGGTTTCTCGGATGGTTTGCATAAACGGGTCTCAGGATGTCCACGAATTTCTCTACAAGAGTAGCTTCATCTGGACGTTCAACAAGCTGTGTGTTTGTTTTCCTTTGCTTATTTAGGACATCGATGAATCCTTCTTTATCATTTTGGGTAAGAACCTCTAGAGTGCGCGTATTGACTTGAATGTGATCCAAAGGGTTCTCGAGCCCCTTGAACATTCGGATGTCAGTCATGTTGAGGTTGGTTGGCAATTGCACGTTCACCGCTTCATACTTACGATTATTCTCCTTATAAATGTCATCTCCTTTGAGATACATTAGTTGCTCCTCCAAGTATTGGAGTCGCTTTTCAGCTTCGGTAGGAACCGGCTTGGGATTGACTTCTGGTTGACCCCAAAATGGTGGAAAGTCACTATGCACACTGTGGGGAATGTATAGAGGAGGAAGTCTAGTTTCCATGGCGACAATTCAATCCTCTATGGCATTGAGGCAAGCATAAGTTTTGTCTTGACTTGCCTGGAGATAGATGAGCGCAACTAGGATTTGATCATTATCATCCTGGTTTGCACGAATATTTGCTTGACTAGCACCAGGCATCTTGAAAACTTAGCCAGATTGACCATTCTAGCCCACTTACTCGAAAAGACTCGACTTTTGAAGTGGGAGTGTGCCACTATGTCTAAGGGAATTTTGAAAATGACTAATTTGAAAATGAGTGACGACTGAAGTAGAGAATGACTCGACTTGTGAAGTGGGAGTGTGCCACCGTGCTCAGTGAGTATTGAAAATGACTGGTTTTTTAAAATGCTTGTCCTAGACAACCATAGTGTGGTTTTAGGAGTGTTGACTCTAAGTGGAGAACTGATTTTTACTAGACACTTGGATAGCGTTTCGACTTATTTTGCACTACTTTCGGTTAGCTTTGAAAATGCTTTACATTTCTAAAAAAGCTTTTGATTTTGAATACTTGTCAAGGTTTATTTACAAAGTGGTGATCATGTAACAGTTATACACCTTTAAACAGGCCGAATAACGGTATGCTGAGTGCATTTAAAATGGTTTTGGCTTAGAAGGTGAGTTGTCATACCAAGAAATCAAACCCAAGGTCTGTGGAGAGGTCCACGCCAAACATGAGTAAGGTCGGTTCCAAGTTCTTTTTCTTGAGTAGTGAAATCCCTTGGTGCTAACATGAGTACACACTATTCCAGACAAGACGATTGGTCGACAGGGTGAATTTAGGCCTAGGAAGGCTGACTAAAACAGCCTAGGAAGGTCGAGTAATGAAAACCGACAACTGTCTCATACATACTATTCCCTAACCTTGTTCAAGTTTCACCCTAGGTACACGTAAGTGTATTATCCCCAGCGGAGTCGCCAAACTGTGATACACGGGTTTCGCGATCCTTTCCAAATTGTGATGCACGGGGGAACCGCAGATGGTGAAACGAGGGACAAGCGGGAACACACACATTTGTGGAGTCGCTACCAACTTTTGTGGGAAGTTGGAACCGTTTGAATACTTTATGCCATGTCAAGACACAAAACGATGACATGAACACCAAGAACTTGTTACCCTTAGCATTCTATGTCTAGAATGACTCTCGTGGATGCCAATGAACACGGATGTTCCTAGAGATCTTGAGTAAGGGGTGAGGGTATGTATTAGGAAGTTCTTTAATCGAACACATAATCCCGCCCGCCTAAATAGCGGCCTCTACTAATGATTAGGGAAACTCTTCTCTTATCGATGTGTTGTCGGTTAAATGCATGCAATGCAACATCCACGTTTTAATCCTAACATGCGAACTTAGACTATGTAGGTTGACATGTAGTTTAGCAATTAATTAGGTCGATGTAGGATGAAAGATTCAATTTCATGTGAGAAGACAATTAATTAAATCATACAATGAATCGTACTATAAAATGATTGAATAAAACTATAAAATAAATATTACAATTGATTCCATGATCTATGTCGGAAATATATTTGAAAGATATGAAGAAAAGGAAAAGAATTATTAAAACTAAACGAAGCAGATTAAGAGCGATAATATGATTAATAGTCGATTAATTAGATATTAAACTATGTCGAAACGAACCCGGAAGATCAGAGACAGAATCCAACCCGGAACAGGCGCAACAGAAGGAGCGTCGTCTGGAAGAGGCGCAGTAGGAGTGTCCTCTAGAAGAGGCGCAGCACTATGTGCGTCTGTTCCTGAGTTGGGTTCTGGCTGTGAAGCTAGAATCGTAATCAGTTAATGCCTTAACGTGACGGGAACTCAGAAGGATCTGAGCTTACGTGGTCAATTAATCAAGCACGTAATTTTCAAAATGCTTATAGCAAGATCTAGAATGCAAAGAGAGGGAAAAGACGGGGCGGAACACTCGTGTGCCTTGAAATGTGCACGAACCACTCCTTATATAGGGAGAAATTCAAAGATTTTTTGAATAACTCGAACACGGAAAGAAATATAGAAAAAATTTTGGAAACAGGCAAAACAAGCTGGGGAAGAGGCGCAGCTCCTCGTGCGTCATTTCCCGAGCAGTTTCCTACTTTGAAAGAAAGATTTCCGCGTTTTTATTATGTAATTGCGGTAGATTTGGAGATCTTTCTAAATAAAATACGGATATATGTTACCAAAAAAGATATGTTTTGAAATATTTTAAGTATCCGAAATATTCTCGAGCGTTCAGACACGGCTTTAAAAGACGGTTTATAGAAAATAAAGCGGTTTTTGACCCAGACTCCAAAATGACTCTAATTACTGTCAAAACGACCGTATCGGCACGTAGATGACGACCAACGGGTAGACACAAATGTTTGAGCTTTCACTTGACGATAAAATTTATGAATTGTCATAAATCGTTCCGCGTATCAAACATGCGGCCCAATCATCACTGGGGGTTGGCGGAATGTGTAGGTTCGAGGTATTTAAACATCCACAAATAGTAATAACATCTCACATACATAAAGAAATGCTGAAATAAAAGCTAAGGCTAGGATTCTAAAAATCCGACTATCTACTACAACAAATAATAATACTAAATAATAAAACTGACTAAGGCTATTCTTCCATCTTCCCCTGGCCTTTGTCACCTTTCTCACAATTCTTGTCTCGGCCACGAGTCAGGCGCTCCTGCGTTACCTTAGATCTAATCACCAATGGTCTTTCTCGAGGTCTTGCATTACCGTGTCTATCTATCACCACCCTTGAAGCACGATTGGTCCTCGATCGCTTCGCTGGATGCGCAACTAGGAATCCGGCATCTTCCTCCCTTTAGTCTGAAATTTGGAGTTCTCTTTACCGCTTTCATAGATATTACAGTCCACATGCTCACGTTTCCTTAGTTTCTCACACTCCTCTAGGGTACTAGCCTTCCTCCATCGCAAATATCAGTCAGATACCCATAGGGAACCAACAGGAACGGGTATGAACCACATATTCCTTTACACCAATCTAGTGGTCCATTCCCTACACGACTTTGCAGTATGAGCCAAGGCAGTATGGGTAACAGTATCAAGTCTTGGGATCCTCTATTTTAGGCCCACTTGCCTCACCAGTCCCTTCGGAGATTTATGTGGGAAATCGGTATTACCACAATACAATTATTATAGGATTATAACGAAATAATAATAACTTGATTATACTAGTCATAAACGAAAACAAGAATAAGAGTATAGATTTAGAAATCAACCTCTGGTCCAAGCAATTGGCGTAAAAAACAGAGATATCAAAGTATATATCCTCCTAATCGTTGCACCCAAGACTGTATGAGATATGCCCTTGAATTGCTAGAAGTTTTCAAAAGTTACTGTTAACCTTTTGTTTTTGTGTTTTGTGAAAAAACTACTGTTAACTTTTTCTTTCTGTGATCTGTGTTGAGATGGAGGCACCCAGTGAGAAAAGAATAGATTAAGGTTAGAATTTTCTTTTCCTGCATCCTTCCTCCTTTCCTCACGGCTCCAGTAGGTTCTTTTATATGAGGAGATTTTTTCTCCTCAAATAACTACCCATCGACTAAAAACCGAGTGTATCTGGATACATTCGTTTTTGGTCATTTTAGCTTCCAATATAATGTAATATATTATAATCGTCGTTTTACATGGACCGACATTATAATACATCATTAATTATAAATATCCGTATATTTATAAATTGCCAATTAATTATAACGGTTTATGTTTAATTAGCATACATTATATACAACAATTAAATAGAACATTTTATATTCAATTTACGAATTACAGTTAATTCGTCTCAGCTAACTTTATTTAATCGTTCTTAAATAATCGTGTCATCATCACATTGACTAACCTTTTAGTCAAATACACAGACTAACCTTTTAGTCATTTAATAGGACATCAAATATGATCATTTTCTCAAATAATCACATCTCTCAAACACATCCTATAGTTGTGACTTTTAGGGACCAGTTGATCACCGCCATCTGTATGAAAATAACGTCAAACTTATCTAGCAAGACAACCGTTATTGATAAACGTTAATAACCTAATTATTATACAAAGTATATCCTGTGAACTACAGAGGTTTATTTATGTTATTGCACTAACTGTGGAGGACACTGGCTCCAACAATCTCCCACTTGTCCGTACAAGTGTATGTGCGATAACCTATTCTCATATCCATAATAATAAATTTCTCCCACTCAATGTAAACCAATTTGCAAAGTCCGTATTCACAAAGGTCGTAGTTTACATGTGATCAGTATCAAGAGTGGTTTCCCCGATTAGAGAGTAACTTAACTGATAAACGAATCTATATTCGAGCATGGCCATGCATTTCAGTTACAGCTCCTCGAGTGGCCCTGAGAAATATCATATCCTAATAAAGGTTGGATATTTTCTTCAACTCGAATCTTGCAGATACAAGCGCAGTATGAAATGACCCAGTGAAAATCTACTTAGCCTCCTGTTACGGTCGACCATGAGAAAGAAACCAAAGTCACCCAAAAACTGCCTTTATCTCAAGAGACAGTCGATAGTCAAAAGAATCGACTCTAGGAACACTATGGACGTCCTATCCACGACCTGGCACCTAATGTTCTGAAACATTTAGGACTCCATAACGTTGTCACAAAAATGTCCTGCGAGGTATCATTATAACTCGCATATGTGATCGATCAGTCAACTGTTTGACTTATGGCTCGTTGAACCCACCATCCATCGACTGCACAGAATAATTGCCAGAGTTATCAGCTCATGTAGGCGATTACGGACCAAAACAAATATAATGTAATTCAGTTCACTTTGTGGTGTTCAATGTTGTCAGTACAACCCACATGAAAAACAAAATATAAAACAAAACGATGATTTCATAGATAGTTTTATGAAAAAGAGACAGGTGTCTAATCCAAATAAAACAACTAATACAACTCAGGAACACGTTTGACTTTCCCCCTCATGGAAAAACGTGACCTTCAGGATTATCATATCTCAATGGTTTAGTGCGAGGATCTGCGACGGTATCATCCGTAGCAATCTTGTCTATCATATCTCCCTTTGCGCAAGTAATCTCGGATAATGAAGCCTTCCGTTTGTACATGCCTAGACTTGTTGCTGGATCTTAGGATCCTTAACGGGAAGATGGCACCACCTTATTATCACAATAGATGGTGATGGGTCATCGAAAATAGGAACTACAGTGAGTCCCTGTAAGAATTGACAATCCATATAGGCGTCCTTCGCTGCCTCTGAAGCAGCATAGTACTCGGGATCAGTCGTAAAATCTTGCTATAACACTTTGTTGGAGCTTTTCCAGATGATCGCAACGCCCATTTAAGAGTAAAACGAATCCCAGACTGAGATTTCGAGTCATCTCGATACGTTTGGAGCTAGCATCTGCGCTAACCGATGTACCCATAGATCAGTGTCACCTCCTAAGTCAATACCCAATACTTAGTCCTCGTAGGTACTTAAGGATATTCTTACAACCATCAAGTGTGTTTCACTGGATTTCTGATGTGGTCGTTATACACCAAAAATAAACCTAAGTCTACTAACTAAGAAGATAGCGGAAGTAGGGTCGATCTCCACAGGGAGGAAACTAATTAACTGAAATCTAAATCTGCAAGTAACAATCTGGGGGGTTTTGAAATGGTTTTAACTAACTAAATAAGATTAAAGGAAAGAGAATTAAAAGATAGATATAAATAAGAAATAAATCAGATAAGAGAGAAATATGCTAGGATTCGGTCTACTGCAGTATCAGCATCTATGGGTCAACTAAGTCAGTCAATCTTATTAATAAGAAGAGCAATGGTTTTCTCCTCTCGGTCTCAAACCGCCCTAGGGATTTTCCTAATTAACTCTCGTCCTCTTAGGAGTCACCTATCAATTCTAAGCAAGCCTTCCCTTCCAATCTCTCGCTCCAGGTCGGGGTTAACTACCTAGCCTAGTCTCCTGCGTATACTCATTCGACTAAACCTCAATTAAATTGCTTAGACTGATTCTCATATTCAAGACTAACTAAAATAATCTATCCTAACATGCCTCTACTACAGTTTCCCTCATCCCAACATACAAGAGAATTAGCTACTCATGTTATTAACGATGCGAACTAAGACGATTAAAAATATGACGATAGACATAATAAAATCGTAATTAACAAGCATGAACAATAACGCAGCAGTAATTAGGAAGAGTAAACAATGATTAAGACTAAAACAAAGGTTAAGGAAGAGAGAAAAGAAGAAGTTTACAACCTTAGCAAATTCGGCGTAAAGAACAACTCCACGTCGATAAACCCGAATGCAAACCAAAGATTAAAAGTTCACAAAACTAAAGGAAGATTAATGTCTATGATTCCGAACCCTAATGGTTCTGAGTCCTAATGACTCCGAATAATCCTAATGACGACGAATAAGAGTTTATGTAATGCAAAACACGACTCTTAAACCCTAATTAAGCTATGGACTTAAGGTCCATGATAGATTCTACTCGATCGAGGGAAATAACCACTCGATCGAGGACTTTATTGGAGGAAATCACTCGATCGAGTAACAATTCTACTCGATCGAGCAACGTTTCAGCAGCAACCACTCGATCGAGCACAGGACAGCTCGATCGAGCAACTCTTCTCTTCAACTCTCCTCGATCGACCAAATATATAATCGATCGAGGTCTTTTGGCCTATCGTGCAGTGTTGGACATGGCTTTAGACTTGATTGCGAGCGGTTTCACGCTTTCCCGTGCAAGAGCTTCTGTTCCGTTCCTTCCATTCTCCTAAATGCATGCAAAGTGGACTGTTTCGGCTCGATTTTTGCTACTATGCAGCTTGTACCTACAATATAGTAATGAAAGTACAAAGTAGCCAAATAGGGGCATATGGTGATATAATATCACCTAAATGACATAGAAATGCGTGCATAAATGGACTAGAAAGTCTATATAAAATACACGCATCAAACTTCCCCAAACTAAACCTTTGCTTGTCCTCAAGCAAACTAAATGCAGCTATATGGAACAAAATAAACCTAGGGGAATGGTGTAAGTCTCAGAGCTAGCTACAAGTCAATTCTAAACAGTTTAATGCACTCATTCAATCTCTACAAAGCTTAATACGAAAGTGAACGAATTTATACAATCTTGGAAATAAATTAGACTTTCGACCGTGCAAGACTCAACCAAATTCGGACTCTCACGGGTCACTCTTCTCTCAACAAGCAAATGGTAAGTAAATATGTATAAGAAAGAGAGAAGAAAATATAGTCACTCACCTAGACTACGACCGACACAACATGCATTGCTAACTAATATGAAAGATGATTCAAGCACCGTAAACACGCATAACCATCGTTCAAGGACAATCACGTGCCGAACATTTGCAAAAGTATGGATATGTGAGCCTAATTGGTAAGAAGAGTCAAAACAATTAATGGAAGTGTGAGGGTAAATAGCCAAGCTAGTTCCTAACAAGACCGTAATAGAACTCGTTCCATTCTTCCAACTATCACAAATTAAGCTCGATGCCTTAACATATATAGGCATAAACGACGCGAATCCCATATAACACCTCGACAAATTATTATAAGCGCAAGAGGTGTAAACAATAAAAACTTCAGCCAATTATTTTTCATATTTTTTTCAGTTTTTCATTTTTCTTTCTTTTCTTTTTCTTTTCTTGGCTGACTAAGGAAAACATCTCGATCGAGGTAAATGAATCACTCGATCGAGGCAACAACTAATACAATCTGCTCTATCGAGCTAAACAAAGTACTCGATCGAGACACTAATCAACACTTCTCTTCTTTTTCTCGTAAATACCCACTCTAATCAATGAAACGAGCCAAAAACTGACACAATGATACAATATACCTCGACTACTAAACTAGCTCGGCAAAGGTAGGCTTAGTTTAGGATGTAGTTAAGGGCAACAGGCAGATATGGCTTTATGTGGAGTTAATGGGGTAAAATGAGGAAAAGGGAGATGCAAATATTCTCAAAACACGTAATACCGACCACAAACCCAATGCGTGCAGGCAATAAGAAATCAAAATTCATATACAAGCAAATGACACGAGATGTGGGGAGTAACTAATCTCATTCCTAGATGAATTGGTCATGGATGTCACCAGTTATAGGCTTTAAAATCTCAGAATATATAAGTAGTTTGCCAAAATGTTGAGTCAAGTCTAATAATCGAATTTAAATTCAAAGACAAAATTCAGTAGTTCACTATTTTGATTTTACTACGTAAGTCAAGAAAGGTGCAAAGAATAGCTTAAAATAGACTTGTAGTGCAATTTCATCATGAACAAGACTCCAATCCGACTCGACTATATGCAAAAATAAACGTGATATTTTTGATTTTTTCAAATTTTTCTAATTAACATGAATGTAAACGTGAATGCAATACAAATGCAAATGCAGACGCAAAAGGATGTAAAACACTTCCCCAAACCAAAATAGACAATGTCCTTATTGACTATAGCACAAGAGCATATAAGGGAAAGGGAAAAAATAACCTAATTCATGTACCTAAGGAAGGAAATATATATGAAGAATGGAAAAACAAAAGGAACAGAAACAACTCACAAAACAAAGCTTCCCCAAACCAGCATCAAAGTGGGGGTCGATCGAGTAGAAATGCTACTCGATCGAGTAGTTTTTCAGGCCACATCACTCGATCGAGAGCTTTTTCAGTCATGACCGCTCGATCGAGTAGTTCGTCTTTACTCGATCGAGTAATCTCTTGGCAGCACAACCTTCGACTTTGAGCAATTGTTTTCCGCTTCTTTCTCCTGCAAAAACAATGCCAACCGATACCCAGAAAAGTACCAAAAGTAAGTCTAGCAGGAAAAGTAAATTGTTTATCAAAGCTACGGATTATCATGTAATAGTCTAATTGTCTAATGAAAACGCGATAAATTGTTTGTTACAAATTGCACGGGGTTGCAAACCCGGCTAATACCCAAATAGTTTCATGACAAGGCCACCGCTAGGCCTTTGACTTGCGGAAGTACCCTCAGCTGTGGTAATTTACGCATTCTTCTTCCACACATACGGTCTTTTCTGGGAGTCTAGCTCCACTTCTGAATTACTCGAACATGTGTGAACTTCTTTCATCTTCGCTGGTACGGTAACCTCAACAGTCGAAGACGGAATCAGGAGTACTCAAGTCTTCCTCCTGAAGAGTCTTACCTATCCCTCTCTACCTGCGCATACACAACTATAGAGAGAAAGATAAGAACAGTCTTAAGGAATTAGAAATTCCTTAAGACGAGACAGAAATAAATAACAAAAAATTAAATTGTCTCCCCTGCAACGGCGCCAAAATTTGATGTGGTCGTTATACACCAAAAATAAAACCTAAGTCTACTAACTAAGAAGATAGCGGAAGTAGAGTCGATCTCCACAGAGAGGAAACTAATTAACAGAAATCTAAATGTACATGTAACAATCTCGGGGTTTTTGAAATGGTTTTAAACTAAACTAAATAAGATTAAAGGAAGAGAAATAAAGATAGAAATAGATATGAAATAAATCAGATAAGAGAGAAATATGCTAGGATTCGGTCCACTGCAGTATCGGCATCTACGGGTCAACTAAGTCAGTCAATTTATCAGTGAGAAGGGCAATGGTTTTCTCCTCTCGGTCTCAAACCACCCTAGGTATTTTCCTAATTAACTCTCGTCCTCTTAGGAGTCACCTATCAATTCTAAGTAAGCCTTCCCTTCCAATCTCTCGATCCAGGTCGGGGTTAACTACCTAGCCTAGTCTCCTGCGTGCACTCATTCGACTAAACCTCAATTAAATTGCTTAGACTGATTCTCATATTCAAGACTAACTAAAATAATCTATCCTTACATGCCTCTACTACAGTTTCCCTCATCTCAACATACAAGAGAAATAGCTACTCATGTTATTAACGATGCTAACTAAGACTAACTCCACGTCGATATACCCGAATGTAAACCAAAGATTAAAAGTTCAGAAAACTAAAGGAAGATTAATGTCTATGATTCCGAACCCTAATGGTTCTGAGTCCTAATGACTCCGAATAATCCTAATGACGACGAATAAGAGTTTATATAATGCAAAACACGACTCTTAAACCCTAATTAAGCTATGGACTTAAGGCCCATGATAGATTCTACTCTATCGAGGGACATAACCACTCGATCGAGGACTTTATTGGAGGAAATCACCCGATCGAGTAACAACTCTACTCGATCGAGCAACTTTTCAGCAGCAACCACTCGATCGAGCACAGGACAGCTCGATCGAGCAACTCTTCTCTTCAACTCTCCTCGATCGACCAAATATATAATCGATCGAGGTCTTTTGGCCTATCGTGCAGTGTTGGACATGGCTTTGGACTTGATTGCGAGCGGTTTCACGCTTTCCC
The DNA here is from genome assembly GCA_022085475.1 of Heliosperma pusillum. NCBI lineage: Eukaryota > Viridiplantae > Streptophyta > Magnoliopsida > Caryophyllales > Caryophyllaceae > Heliosperma > Heliosperma pusillum. The sequence continues at coordinate 233,369 of JAIUZE010002961.1, read as the reverse complement.
ATGTAAGAGCTTTTGTTCCGTTCCTTCCATTCTCCTAAATGCATGCAAAGTGGACTGTTTCGGCTCGGTTTCCGCTACTATGCAGCTTGTACCTACAATATAGTAATGAAAGTACAAAATAGCCAAATAGGGGCATATGGTGATATATTATCACCTAAATGACATTGAAATGCGTGCATAAATGGACTAGAAAGTCTATACAAAATACACGCATCAATTGCCTTGGTACCGACTCGTCATACTCAATGCATATGCCACGTCTGGACGTGTGCATATCATGGCATACATGATCGATCCTATAGCTGATGCATAAGGAACCCGACTCATGCGCTCGACCTCTTCCGATGTCTTTGGTGCCTGAGCTTTACTCAACTGCATCCCAGAAATCATTGGAAGGTTTCCCTTCTTGGAGTTGGTCATGCTGAACCTCTCAAGAATCTTATCTATATAAGACTCCTGACCGAGGGATAACATCCGTCGTGATCTATCTCTGTAGATACGGATCCCCAAAATTCTTTGTGCCTCGCCCAGATCTTTCATTTGGAAGTGGTTCTTTAACCAAACTTTTACCGAAGTTAAGAGAGGTATGTCATTCCCAATCAAGAGTATGTCGTCAACATACAATATTAGGAAGACAATCTTGCTCCCACTCGACTTGATATATAAGCATGTTTCCTTGACCGATCGAGTAAATCCATTCTCTTTTATCACCTGGTCGAAATGATGATTCCAACTCCGAGAAGCCTGCTTAAGTCCATAGATGGAACGCTTAAGCTTGCATACCTTCTTAGGATTTTTTGGATCAATGAAACCTTCGGGTTGTACCATGTACAACTCCTCCTCCAAATAACCGTTTAAGAAGGCGGTTTTCACATCCATTTGCCAAATTTCATAGTCATGAAAAGCGGCAATCGCTAAGATTATCCGAATGGAACGCAGCATAACTACGGGTGCAAAAATTTCATCATAGTGCCATCCTTGCACTTGAGTGAAACCCTTTGCCACTAGTCGTGCCTTGTATGTATCTGGTTGTCCTTCTACAGAATGTTTTATCTTATAAAGCCATTTGCACTGAAGAGGCCGAGCCTTATCAGGTAAGTCAACCAGATCCCATACGTTATTCTCGTACATAGAGTCCATCTCGGATTGCATGGCTTCAAGCCATAGCTTTGAGTCGGAACAGGTCATAGCACCTTTATAGGTAGCGGGTTCGTTTCTCTCTAGGAGTAAAACGTCATCTCTCTCATTCCCTTCGACCATACCAATGTATCTGTCTGGAGGAATAGAGTCTCTACCCAACCTCCTAGGTTCCAAAGGAATATTGACCGCAGCCGATGATGAAGGAACGGTTTCCTCCATTGATTGCTCGGTTGTTGGTTCTTGAATCTCCGACAGATCGAAGGTTCCATTACTTGTCCTATTCTCGAGAAACTCTTTCTCTAAGAACGTCGCACTAGCCGCAACAAAAACTCGATGTTCGGTAGGCGAGTAAAAGTAATGACCAAACATCCCTTTTGGATAACCAATAAAGTATGTCTTGACCGATCGTGGGCCGAGCTTATCGTCAGGTCTCCACTTGACATAAGCCTCGCAGCCCCAAACCCGAATAAAGGACAAGTTAGGGACCGTTCCCTTCCATAATTCATATGGAGTCTTGTCTACAGCTTTAGACGGACTTCGGTTAAGTATTAAAGCAGCTGACAAAAGAGCATAACCCCACAATGAGTCAGGTACAACCGTGTGACTCATCATGGATCGAACCATATCAAGTAATGTTCGATTTCTCCGTTCGGACACACCATTCAATTGTGGTGTTCCAGGTGGAGTTAACTGTAGTACTACACCACAGTCTTTAAGGTGTTGATCAAACTCATTCGAAAGATATTTGCCACCACGATCTGAACGTAGTGCTTTAATCTTTCTATCCAGCTGGTTCTCAACCTTATTCTGGAATTCCTTGAACTTTTCAAAGGACTCACTTTTATGCTTCATTAAGTAGACATATCCATATCTACTCAAATCGTCCGTGAAAGTGATAAAATATCTATAGCCATCTCTAGCGTTGATTGACATAGGTCCACACACATCAGTATGTATGAGTCCTAATAGGTCAGCAGCGCGCAGTCCAACACCTTTGAAGGAAATTCGAGTCATTTTGCCTATGAGACATGATTCACACGTGCCAAAAGATTCATAGTCAAATGGGGAGATAGTCCCATTGTCAATGAGCTTCTTCATGCGTTTTTCATTTATGTGTCCCATACGGCAATGCCATAGATAGGTTTGATCTTTGTCACCAACCTTTGCTTTCTTACTACTTGATAAGGTTAAAGTCGCGTCTCGTTAATCAAAGTAAACCTAATTCACTACTAACTAATAGTCAGCGGTAAGCAAGGTATCGAATCCACAGGGAGGCGGTAGTATTCTAATCTGTTAAACTAGGTTTGTCTCGTAAGTAACAATTTCTGGGTTTTGATTGTGGTTTCTAAACTAATAGCAATTAATAACAACAACTAAACTAAACAATAACAACTAATAACAATAATAATAATAACAACTAATAATAAGCAATAACTAACTATAAGCAATAACAAACTAATAAGGTTGAAAAAAATGAGATTAAAAGTCTAGGATCTCAGGTTCACTAGGATTATTGTTCAGGGGTAGGGATGTAATCAACTATCATGCAATAAAGCTATCTAAGGTCACAAGATCGGTCGATTCAATTATGCCCTTTAGATCTATAATTTAACATGCGATCGCTATCATTAAACGAGTTCTATTCAATTATCGTAGCCTATCTTAGTCTTAACCCGGTCGGTGTCAATCCTAATTTGGGAGACTAGTTAATTAACCCTGACCAGTAATCAAACAACTAGAATTAAAACGATAACCATGGAATTTCAATTCAATCAATTAATCTACCCCTTCTAACAATCCTAGATCCCCTTTCAACCCTAGAAAGGAATTTAGCTACTGATAACGATATAAACAACAACAATAATAAATAAAGCAAACATGATTAACAATAATGAAAGGAATAACAAAGAACAATTAAGAACAAGAAGGTAATTAAATAACGAAGAAAGATTGAAAATACCGATTACAAGCTTGAACTAAAGACAATCGTCTTTGATGAATAAAATCCGGAGGCAAAGTAAACTAAACTAGGATTTCTGATTTAAAGCCTAAAAGTATTTAATAGCCTAAGGAAGCATAGAAAAGCATGTCTAATTAAGAAAGACGAGCTTTCTTTTTATAATACAAAAGATCTAACTAATTATGTTAAACTTAAGGAAAATAAAAGAAATCCGCCGAAATAAAGCTTGCTCGATCGAGCAAGGGCCTTCTGCTCGATCGAGCAGCTATAACATCGACTCGATCGATCACGGGTAGCATGCTCGATCGAGCAGCTCTCATTTAGGCTTGATTCTTCGACTTTTCTTCATTTCTTCTTCTTTTCTTCCTCGATTTCCGTGCCTAGCTTCTACGATCCAACTCCGCCATGCTCCATATCTACTCAAAAAGCTCCAAATGCATCCAATCTGCATTAAAACATAACAAAAGCGGCAGAATCGATATTCTAGCTAAAATAGCATAGAATAAGCAAGGAAAGACGGTAAATCGAGTTAAATGCGTCTAAGGGAAGCATAAAATATGTATATAAATAGTGATCATCAAAATCCCCCAAACCAATCCTTTGCTTGTCCCTAAGCAAAGCATTCGACACATACAAAGACAAACATACAAATGGTGAATGAAAAACTCAAAGCTAAGGTCAATGCACATACAAATCCCAAGCTATCCATATCTATAACAAAGTAATGACCAAGTTGTACCAATAAAACAAATTCAAAGGCACGGGAAAGTAGAAAACTCAGCTCATAATCCAAGATTTTACATGATACCGTAGTATAGACAAAAACTAAATACCTTTCAATCTTGCAAGGCTTAATTTGTCGGATTCTCGCGGATTCACTCAAGCACTCATAAGTTTAAAGGTGAGTTTTGTGAAGATAGAAAGAAATAGAAACACTCACTCAACTTATGAAACATGCATGCATTCTAATGTGATAGTAATTTCCCCAACTAATACGCATTCGCTATAAAGTACATGAATCAGGACAAAAAGGGAGGCTAATGGGTGAAAGGTATAGAAATGGATTGTGCCAAGGCACGTATGGAAATGTGGGGCTAAGACCGATAGTCGCAGCGACCCGTACCAAAACAAATCTACAAGACTAGCACAAACCAACACCAACTAGAGAAATCATCTTAAACTTTGACAACGCAAGAGAGAGACCGAAATTGCTCTCTAAATATGCATTAGACTCTAGTATAATCCCTTTCATTATCCCTTGAATAATTCAATGAAGCAACATATTTTTCTTTTTCTTTTTTTTTCTTTTTCTTTTCTTTTCTTTTTCATTTTTTCCTTTTCAAATCAAATCTTTTTTTTTCTTTTCTTCATCATTTTTTTTTTCTTTTGCTTCACAACTCTTCTCAACAAAGGGAATAAATGACACAATTGCCAACATACTTGCTACACCCAATTGATATTCTTTTTGAAATCCCGACCCAACCATAGTAGACAAGTAGATAAGAAAAACATGCAACTGCGACTGTCCCGATAAGGTAGGCAAGTTCTAGGAATGTAGCTATTAGATAGGTTATGAAACAGGCTACAAATGTTCAAAATGGCTAAATATAAAGAACACAATAATAAGGGTATAAAATCAAGTCTTTTTGGCTATGTGAGGCTCATTTGAACAAAAAGAACCACCTTTCATCATGCACTTATCAAACGATCACGTATAGTATCAAGAAACGAATATCACACTTATGCAATTTGATGTTACACATTCCACAAGGAGTACCACACTCAAGCCTAAAAACAATGAGACCAGTTTATTGATGTTCCTAGCCTAGAAAGCTCTATAGACCTCGGAATTTTAAGTGGTTTACCAACAAAAATTGCCAAATCTAATTAGCAAAAGGTATGTCAAAAACGGTCAAGACTTGTACTATGAGCTTTGTTTTCAAAAAGAGTAAGTCAAAACAATGTACATGGATAACTTATTTGGGATTCAAATGCAGAAACAATGCAAATTATCATCATTGTAATTCAATTCACCAAGACTCGACCTAATAAAATAAAAACATGTTTTTGGATTTTGTAAATTTTTCAATTTTTATGGATTTTTTTTTTTAATAAATAAACTAAACACACAACAGAAATAAAGACTCTCCCCCAAACCTAAATGTCACAGTGTCCTCAGTGTGACGCTAACAGCACAGCAATCACACAACAACCAACATCAGCAACCTAAAGGACACAACTAACAAAGGGAAAAGGGGAAATAACGAAAAGAAAATACAATAAAAGAAAGTACAAGGATAGATAATACCAGCTTATAGACATAGCTTCCCCCAAACCAGCTGCAAAATGGGGGTGTAATGACCAGCTGCCACTACTGCGCCTGATCATCATCATCATCATCATCATCATCATCATCATCATCATCATCATCATCATCATCATCATCATCATCTCCCCTCTGAGTAGGACCAGAAGAAGAAGCCCGAAACGGGTCACCAAACCCACCAACTGGAGCATCCGGTTGGATAGGAGTATACCAAGAACGACCCAGGCAACCATAATCGTGACTAAACTCCTGGGAAAACTGTTGAGGAGTCACCCCATAATTATCAAACACACCAGTCTCATCACCCGGACCTCGGTAGTAGCTCGGCGGAGTCCAACCTGCAGTGGCATTAAGATCGGTCTGCATGAGGTTCTCCTAAAGTCCCCTCATCACCAAATCATTGTTAATTCCTTGGTGAATCCTAATCTCCCTCTCTAAAGCTGGATCATAAGTGTAAGAAGGTGGAGGGTAAGGGTAAGGAGCTGGGGTGGGTGCAAACTGTGGAGCCGGGGTGGTGGTAGTCTGAGCAGAAGGAGATGGGGTAATCCGCCGACGAGGTCGACGGTTCTCGGCCAAAGTAAAAACAAGCTCAGGTGGAACCACATAAGAACGAGGGGGAGGGGTAGGTCCAGTCTCAGGATCATGAGTGGGTAACCGCTCTGTAGAAGGTAAATGGTTATCCCTATCGGGAAGAGCTATCCACTGGGTCCCTCGTACTCGCCACTGAAATCTAGCGTTCCCTAACGTGTTAATCCAGCATAGTGTGTGGCGGAGGTACTCCTCGTCTACTCTAGGGGCATGAAGTGGGGTCATTGGTGTGTATCTACGGTCTCCCCCAAACCCTGCAAGTCGCCTAGCCAACCTAGTGACTAAGGCACCACAGTCTAAAGAATGTTGGGTGGGGGAATTAACTCTCCAAAAAGCATAACACACCAACCCGACCGGATTGAAATAAAAATCATTCTCATGTTTGGGGTAAAGGGAAGATGCAAGTAACAAAACCTCATGAGAATTTAACTTACTAAGGTCCTTCCTGGCAAACAAAAGGAGGCTAAAGAAACGCAAAAATAACCTCAGACAAGGATGCTGCACATCATTTACCGCCATAGCATTAACACGTGCCTCAGGAAGACCAGTAAATAAACGAAAATATTCAACGGCTTCAAAGCCGGAAGGAATAGCAATAAAAGCATCATTGTCACCGACAGAAAGACCCAAGTGATTTGCCAATTCGGCATAAGACAACACAAAATCCCGATTAAGCAACCTAAAAGACACTCGTTTATAGGCCTCGTCCCAATCATAGGAACTGAAAAATTCTAGTGTCAAAGGTCGATATGAAAGCTCGTTAAGGGAATATAACCCACCAAACCCGATTCGGTGAAACATATCAAACATGGCATTCCCAAAACCGAGTAAATCAAGAACGTTGGGGCACACACAGCGAGTAGGGTCCATAGGACGACCCATAAGCAAAGCAAAGCGGTCATGCTGCTCTTGTGTGTTGAAAACGATCCAAGGGTAATCGGGGTTACTCGGAATCGCTTCTACTTCGGGTTGTCGAACAAGACGGGGTGCTCTACAACGCTTACTAGTTCCTTCTTGCCTAGACATAGCTAATTGAAGTAAATAAAACACACAAACACAACTATATGCTCAAAAGAGACGGATTAGCAAACCTAACTCGAAAAAAAATTCAAATTGGAGTCTAAAACGCAAGAAAGACGGAGCAATTAGCAATATAATAGTGAATAATTACTAAATAACAAAGCTAGGAAGCAACAACAATGAATTAGAAGCACAAAATTGAAGAAATAAGAAGCAAACCCTAGATTCACGATTTGGGCAAAATAAGGGAGCAAGAACACCGATTTCTTCACAAATTGAACTTAAAACAAGTAAAAGAATGATTGTTGATGCTAGATTGATGATGAATTCCAGATATGAATGAGTTTGCTTGAGGTATTTGAGAGAATAAGGGTGATGGAGAGAATAAGGAAGACGAAATAAGAAGAAGCATGAAGGAAAAATTGGGGAAACCTGATTATTAAGGCTGCGGACCGGTCGGACCGCTGCGACTCGATCGAGCAGGTCAGCTCTGCTCGATCGAGCAACCTAAATTTTCCTATTTTGAAGTTTGCTCGAGTGGCTGGATACTGGTTGCATGCAAAACTCGATCGAGCAGATGATTTTGCTCGGTCGAGCAACCCATGATTTTCAGCTTTTCCTCATTTTTCTTTTCTTTTCTCCTTTCTTTCTTTTCGTTTCTTCATTATTAAAACGATTTCCGATTGTATTAGCTGCAAATACTCAATAAAATTGTTAGATCGCTCCCTCACCGCACTCAAAAAAAACACAACTATATTAACTATCCAAACTAAATCTAATTAAACTATAACATTAATAAATAAGCTAATCGAAATAAAATTTACATATGAAATACAAGTAACTGTCGGGTTGCCTCCTGGTTAGCGCTGGTTTATATCGGTCCCGCACGACCGTGTTACCTCAAAGTCATGGGGATTTATCAAGAGTGAAAAGGTCGACGACCTCTATCACTCCTATAAATGCTCCATCATAATAGATCTTCAAGCGTTGACCATTGACTTTGAAAACTTCACCCTTGTCGGTTTGTAGCGTAACCGACCCAAACTTGTTCACCTCGGTAACTGTGAACTGTCCCGACCATCTGGACTTGAGTTTACCTGGAAACAAACGAAAACGGGAGTTAAATAATAATACTTTATCACCAACTTTAAATTCCCGCTGCATGATATGCTTGTCATGCCATTTCTTGGTCTTCTCTTTGTAAACCCGAGCACTATCGTAGGCATGCAATCGAAACTCATCAAGCTCGTTCAATTGCATAAGTCGTTTCTCACCCGCCAGTGAGGGATCCATATTAAGTTCTTTTATGGCCCACATAGCCCTATGCTCAAGTTCTACCGGTAAATGACACGCCTTGCCATAAACTAACCGGTATGGAGAAGCACCAATTGGAGTCTTAAAAGCAGTTTGGTAAGCCCATAAAGTGTCATCGAGCTTACGACTCCAATCCTTCCTAGATTTACTCACGACTTTCTCAAGGATTGACATAATCTCCCTATTAGAAACCTCTACCTGACCACTTGTCTGCGGATGATAACTTAACCCCCGACGATGTGTAACGCCATATTTCTTCAATAAAGAATTTAGATGACGTTCATTGAAATGCTTTCCTCCATCGCTAATGAGAGCACGAGGAACCCCAAATCGTGGGAAAATGATCTTCTGAAACAGTTTGATAACTGCTTTGGCATCACAAGTGGGAGTGGCAATGGATTCCACCCATTTGGAGACATAATCAACTGCTACCAGAATATATTGGTTACCATGGGAAGATGGGAATGGCCCTTGGTAGTCAATACCCCAAACATCGAATATCGCAACTTCCAAAATACCCGTTTGAGGCATCTCATGCCTTTGAGAAATGTTACCCGTCCTTTCACATGCGTCACAAGAACGGACAAAAGTAGTAGCATCTTTGAGAATAGTCGGCCAATAAAAACCCGACTGCATAACCTTAGCAAACGTCCTTGAGGGACCATGATGACCGCCATATGAAGAAGAGTGACAATGAGAAAGGATGGCATGTACCTCAGCCTCTGGAATACATCGTCGATAAATGCCGTCGGCACATTCCCGGAATAGATAAGGATCATCCCAAAAATACCTCTTGACATCGTGTTGAAATCTCTTCTTTTGCTGATAGGATTGGTCGGGAGGCATAATTCCCCCAACTAAGAAGTTAGCATAATCGGCAAACCATGGAGTCTCCATGGTAATGGCAAGGAGATGATCATCAGCAAACGAATCATCAATGGGGATAAAATCTCCCCCTTCAAACCTCAGACGAGACAAATGGTCAGTAACCACATTCTCAGCACCTGACTTATCCCGGATCTCCAAATCAAATTCTTGTAACAACAAGATCCAACGAAAAAGCCTAGGTTTGGCTTCCTTCTTAGCCAACAAGTATTTCAGTGATGCATGGTCAGTATAGACTATCACCTTAGAACCCACAAGATAGGCTCTAAACTTATCTAAGGCAAAGACAACTGCAAGTAACTCCTTTTCAGTAGTGGCATAGTTAACTTGCGCATCATCCAACGTCTTACTGGCATAGTAAAATGCATGTAGCACCTTATCCTTCCTTTGCCCCAAAACAGCCCCAACTGCATAGTCACTGGCATCACACATTATCTCAAACGGCAATGTTCAAACAGGAGACTGGATAATAGGAGCTGAGATTAGAGCTTGTTTAATCCTGTCAAAAGACTTAACACACTCATCAGTAAACACAAACGGGGCATCCTTATGGAGAAGCTTAGTCATTGGTTGAACAATCTTTGAAAAATCCTTAATAAAACGGCGATAGAACCCCGCATGACCAAGGAAACTTCTAACACTTTTAACATTCACCGGGTACGGTAATTGCTCAACCACTGCCACTTTAGCTTTATCCACTTGGATGCCTCGTCCAGACACCAAATGACCAAGTACCACCCCTTCAGTTACCATGAAGTGGCACTTCTCCCAGTTTAACACAAGATTGCTTTTCTCACAACGTTGTAAGACTTTAGTTAGATTAGCTAAACAACTATCAAAATCGGTCCCATAAACACTGAAGTCATCCATAAAAACCTCCATAATAGACTCGATATAATCAGAAAATATAGCCATCATACAACGTTGAAAGGTGGCAGGGGCATTACATAACCCAAAAGGCATTCTTCGGTAAGCAAAGACACCATAAGGGCATGTGAAGGTAGTCTTTTCCTGATCGTCAGGATGAATGGGGATTTGAAAGAATCCCGAGTAGCCGTCTAGATAACAAAAATACTTATGACACGCTAGATGCTCTAATATTTGGTCAATGTAGGGAAGAGGGAAGTGGTCTTTCCTAGTGGCTACATTCAGCCTCCTATAATCAATACACATCCTCCACCCAGTCACTAGTCTAGTAGATATGAGCTCGTTTTTCTCATTAGAGACGACCGTAGTCCCTCCCTTCTTAGGGACTACCTGAACAGGACTGACCCACTTGGAATCACAAATAGCATATATAATTCCTGCATCTAACAATTTCTGCACCTCTTTTCTAACTACCTCTTGCATAGTGGGGTTCAAACGACGCTGACCCTGCCTACAAGGTTTATGGTCTTCTTCTAAGTGGATACGGTGCATACAAAAGTCAGGACTAATACCTTGCAAATCATCAATGCTATAACCTATAGCCTTTTTATGTCTTTTTAAAAACACCAATAAATCAGAAAGTTGGCTTTCAGATAGGCTAGCACTGACAATTACAGGATTCATCTCATGGGAATCAAGAAAAACATATTTAAGATGAGAGGGGAGGGGTTTAAGTTCAGGTTTCTTTACCTCGGTAACCTTAGGGGGGTTACCTAAGCTATAAACCTTCTGTAACTTGCAGTCCTCTCCTGTCAGCAGTTTTTCCATTGCAACTACTTCTTTACTCCGTGAGCTTCAAGCTTCAGTAGTGCTGGAAATTAAGGCGATCTCCAGAGGATCCCTATTCAAACACAAAGAAAGACAGTCATCAATAGATAAATCAACAATATCGACTCTATGACATGTCTCTTCTAACATGGGATGTTTCATGGCATTATCTAAATTGAAAGTAATAGTATCATCCCCCACTGTTAGTGTAAGTCTCCCATTCTTAACATCTATAACCGCCCCCGCAGTATGGAGGAATGGTCGTCCCAAGATGATAGGAATTTGGGTGTCCTCAGCCATATCTAAGACAACAAAGTCAACTGGTATGAAAAACTTCCCTACTATAACCGGTACGTCTTCTAAAATTCCTAAAGGGTGTTTAATAGAACGATCGGCCATTTGTAAGGTCATGGTTGTAACAGTAAGTTGACCCATATTTAACTTTTTGCATATAGAAAATGGCATAACACTAACACTAGCCCCTAGATCACAAAGGGCTTTATCTATTGCTAAGCAACCTATATTACAAGGAATAGAAAACCTCCCTGGATCCTTTAGCTTTGGTGGTGATCTGGATTGCAACACAGCACTGCATTCCTTAGTGAATGCAACCGTCTCCACTTCATTAAAGGACCGCTTCCTTGTCAATATATCCTTCATGAACTTTGCATAAGCCGGCACTTAAGTAATCAACTCGGTAAAAGGTACACTCACTTGCAGATTCTTGACCACTTCCATAAACCTCCCAAACTGTTTATCAAGCTTGGATTTATGTTGGCGGTGCGGAAAGGGAAGTGCAATGACAATTGGCTCGGCTTCTTTGGCTTTGGAAGTTGAATTTGAACCATTATCATCCTTTTTAGGGGTTCCTCGATCGAGCAAGGTCTTGCTCGATCGAGTTTTTCTGTACTGTAGCTTTCAGAAATTTCCCGAAAAGAATTTGGGCAGTTTTTCTGTGTTGCTCGATCGAGCAAGGGGTTCTGCTCGATCGAGCAACCTCTTTTTCAGCCCCTTTTTTGCCTTTTTTCGAACTTTGATCAGCAACTTCCAAGCTTTCATTGGTTTCATCCCTTATCATTTCAGGGCCTTTGTAATGGGTTCCACTCCTCAAAGTGATAGCATTGGCTTGTTCATGTGGAGGGTGTCCTTGAAGAGGAAGATTACCTGGTTGTTTATGTGGATTTTGAATTGCCAATTGGGCAATTTGAGTGTCAACCATCTTATTATGAGCTATTAACTGTGAGTTCTGAGCATCTTGCTTTTGTTGTATCATAAGACTCTGCTGCAACATGGCTTTCAATTCCGCCATGTCATTACTTGGAGGTGGTGGATGTGGAGGTTGTTGAAAGTTTTGGCCTCCTTGATTGGAACGAATGAAGTTACCTTGGAAATTGCGATTCTGAGGAATCACATAAGAGGAACCTTGTTGCTGATGTGGCGGTGGGGTAGGATTAAGAACATTCTGACTTCAGTAGGAGAGATTGGGATGCTCTTTTGTCCTTTCATTGTAAAAATTGGAGTAAGGTGTACCTTGCTTAAAAGATTGAAAGGCAAGGACTTGCTCAACCGTACTCATACATTCGACTGCAGTATGCCCCATAGTACCACATCGTTCACAGGTTGGCTCTTGTTGAACCATGGCATGAACCGTTTGCTTATTTTCCAAGGATTTTGAAGTTTGTAACTCGGCAATTTTGGCAGTTAATGCCTCCAACTAAGTCGCAACTGCATTATCCGTACCTTCCCTCCTCACATTACCCCTAGGATTCCCATACTCAGCAGTATGAGTAGCCATCTCATCAATTAACTTCCAAGCATTGGCATCAGTAGTGTTATTTTGGAATCTCCCATTAGCAGCAGAATCCAACAAATTCCTCTGATCATCATATAACCCATTATAAAATTGGTTGCATAAGAACCAAGTATCAAAACCATGATGTGGAACAGACTTGACAAGCTTTTTGAAGCGAACCCAGGCCTCATTAAAGTTCTCATTGGGACCATGTTTGAAACTTGTGATTTGGCTTCGAATGGCATTGGTTTTCTGTGGCGGAAAATATCTTTTGTAGAATGCAAGAGCCAAAGAATTCCAATCGGTGATGCCAAGTGCAGCCATATCTAACTCACTCAATTAATCTTCTGCCCCGTCTCGTAATGAAAAGGGAAACAACACCAATTTGATCTAATCTTGTGTCACCCCACCCGTCAAAGGAATAGAGCAGCAATAGTTAGTGAATTTCTCCATATGTTTAGCGGGATCCTCAGTAGGGCTTCCTCCGAACATGTTTCGCTCCACCAAAGAGATATAAGATGGACGAATCTCAAAAGTACTATTACCCGTAGTAGGGAGTTGAAATCCCTTTGGAAAAGATGCAACAGTAGGCTCCGAGTGGCTGGCTAGAGTAGGCATGGTTGTAGTAGGTGCAGAAATAGGTGTATCCTCTTCTAAGGACGGTTTTTCTGCGACGAATTCGGCGTAAACTGTTTCCAGCGTACTCAAGTCTTCCGCTTCTTGAATTTCCTTCCAAAAGTTTCGTCTAGACCGGAGAGTCTTCTCTGGTTCGGAATCGTAGGGCACGAGAACGGACCTAGAACACCTGGGCATAAACAAAAACTAAAGAAAAGGATGAGAACGATCTCAAGGAACTTAGGTTCCCTGAGACGAAAAAGACAAACTAAGTAGAAACAAACAGAAAACTGTTGCCTCCCCGGCAACGGCGCCAAATTTGATAAGGTTAAAGTCGCGTGTGACACCCTCAAATTTGCGGAAAGAAAAAAATAATTTAAATACATAACCAAGGGTGTCATAAATAAAAAGGGTCATTACAAAACGGAAATAAAATTCTACAAAAGAAATATACAAGACGGGAGACATATCTCCCGTATAAATACGGAAATGAACCGAGTGTATAATAATATACAATCTAAGAACCGAATATAGGTCCAAGGTAATACTTCGCTCGCTAGCTCGTCAATGTACCCAATGTATGCATTCACCACCTGTTCGACCGCATTAAATATAAACACGGAAGCCACAGTCAGTGGGGAGTAACTCCGAGTTCTCCCAGCCACGAAATGTCGAGTTTGATGAAACATGAATAACATAAAAGCAATGTATATGGAAAATACAAACTTAAACATATATGATATGCTTTTCATGTTATGAAACAATTAACTAACATATAACCTATCATATGAAAGCTATCATGTGAAACCGATAATAAAATATAACAAGAGGTAGGGAAGCTGGTATGCTAGCTCAGAGGTTACCCTGTAACGTGGCCATGATACACTCAAACCCTAATCAACACATAATCATGTGAATCAGTTAACAATCGGTAATCCAAACTCTATCAATCCTAGCCGGCTTGCATCTCACCTTCTAGAACTCATAGACTCATACAAACATGAAAGACTAATACTTCTACAAACAGGCATAAGTTCTTAGCCCAGTCAATAGTCGACTTCTGTAACTCGAGGCTATACCACAAGGTAGGAAAACATCCTAGTCCTAGACTGATCAGACCTAGCGACAACAGCTATTCCATTCCCCGTCCCATGACATACCCGTCTATGAGAAACTCTACTAGGCGACCCCCTAAGCAGAGATGGCTAGTACTTAAGCTGGCTCCAGACCCAAAACGGATCAGGCAGCCATGCCCCGACTTGGATATAAACCCACCAAGCCGGGACACAAAAGCTATCAAGCAGTGAACTATATACTCGTTAAAGATAGTACGGCCTATCAATGTCATGGTCCAAGCTACTCATTTAGAATTAGAATGGTCAAGACGCCATATACTCATAATTCTCTATGGGTACTTAGTCAACACGACACCAACCATATAATAAAACAGTCACGGGAAAAATATCCTATCATGTGACTAATTGCATATCAATAAAATCAAATATCATATCGCCTCATATCTACTAAGGCTAATTCATAATTAAATTCAACCTTACTTGAAGACAAATCCCCGACCCGAGTCCCGCGACGGGTCATCAGTCAAATCGGGGCTGACTAGATCTTAGTTTGTCCAAACCCGTTGGATCAAACCGGCTAGAAACAGAGTCTTTTCCACATAGACTTAAACATAGAAATCAACATATTCATTACATGTTATTAATAAAACTTCTAACATGTGAATTAATATATCATACCAAAACCCGATTGACTTAAACGATATCCAATTAAACTACGATCTTGTCTTATAATTTCTAACATGTGAGAATTAATAATTTTATGAAAAACCTTTTAAATTAAAATATTATACTTATTAATATTTCCCACTTGCTAAATATTACAAAACACGATAAAAATGACGATAACTCAAAAACCGACACGAGTCCCAAGGTGGGACCCACGGGCTGAATTGGGCCGGACCCACATGGGCCTGTTTTGGGCCTCACGGACAGAATTGGGCTGTTTTGGCCTTTGATTCGATTTTACTAAAAACCGTTTCCTAATATTTCCCGCATGCTTTAACATATTTAAAACCCGTCAAAACAACAACCAATCAATCAAACATCGACACAACCCAAAGACCAAAACCCGGACCCACCTTGACCAACCCAGACCGGGTCTGAACCGGCCTGGACCGGTCTGGTTTGGTCCGGTTCTAGCCACACAATTCGGCCCCACCAACAACAACATCAAATAAATTCCAACATGTTTTTAATCATCAAACAACCATTTTAACATTCATCCTTACAAAAATCCTTATTATTAAAAATCATCAAAATTTGTCAAGAACACTAAAACAACATAAAAATCATAACTTATTAAAAATCATTAAAATTCTTCAAGAACACTAAACTTGTTAAAATTTCATAAACAACATAAAAATCATAACCTAGTAAAAATCATTAAAATTCTTCAAGAATAATAAATCATCATAAAAATTTCCTACAACTTAAAAATTATCAAGCACAATAAATCATCATAAAAATTTCCTACAACTTAAAAATTATCAAGAACAATAAATCATCATAAAAATTTCCTACAACTTAAAAATTATCAAGAACAATAAATCATCATAAAAATTTCCTACAACTTAAAAATTATCAAGAACAATACATCATCATAAAAATTTCCTACAACTTAAAAATTATCAAGAACAATAAATCATCATAAAAATTTCCTACAACTTAAAAATTATCAAGAACAATAAATCATCATAAAAATTTCCTACAACTTAAAAATCATAACAAACAATAAATCATCATAAAAATTCCCTACAACTTAAAAATCATCAAGAATCATAAAACAACATAAAAATTCCATAAAACATAAAATCATCAAGAATCATAAAACAACATAATAACCACTACTTAACATATTATTAACTAAAAATCCATAAATCATAAAAACATGAACCAAAAATAAAGATGAACCAAAATCAAAAGGAACAAACTAAAACTAAGTTACTAACTAAAATCATACATAACCATAACATGAACAAAACTAAAACCTATGTGACATTAATTCGTCGAGTAAAACGGAATTGTTACCTTAGCTAGCCAAAATAATTAGCACCAAAATAATAATAAGAAATATATAATAAGAACCCCTCCTACTAATCTTTTCACCAATTCTTCACACCCAAATATACGATCTCCAAACTCGTCTTCAAAATCTTCCCCTATAAGAAAATAACAAGAAAACATTATTAGAACTAAAAATATGAATATCCATAATTAAAGTGTTGAAAATGATCTTGACGGAATTGAAATATAACCGTACGTGAAGATGAGGAGCGAAGAGGAGAGTCTAGAAATATAAATTAGGATGGATTTAATTAATAAACGAAGATTTTATGAAGGTTTTGCTCAAGAACGATGAAGAACAATTGATGAACGACGAAGAACACGAAGAACGATCAAATAAAGTGATGTTTTGATCTTATTTTGATTTGTTGTAAAGTGAAAAGTTGTTTGTGAGTTAAGTGGAGTGGAGTTGGCCGTGAGTTTATAGACCAATAAAGGTGTTGAGTTTTGAAATTGTTGTTCCGTAATTGACTCGCGTTTAATAATTATTTTGCGGTAAACGATTAAATATAATTAACGATAAAGTTAATTATACAAATATCTAGATATTATGATTATTGTATCCAAAAGAAATGAAAATATCAAGGCTATTAGAGGACTTTTTGGGCCGTGTGGTATGGTGAGCATCGGTCTGTTTTTGCTCGATTTGCGTAATTTTCGTTAACTGATCGATAAAGTTGAAAATATCTAAGATATTCTTATTAATTTAATCAAAAGAATTAAACTATCTCATGTGAGTGTAAAACGATGACATGGGCGCGTGACTCATGCCAAAGTCGAGTTTCGATTTTGTTGCGCGCATTACGATGCGTCGGGAATAGTTAAATGACGTTCGATTAAAAACCGTAAAAGTTATTCTTTAAATTCCGAATAAATTCAAAATAATTATATTAAATTATGATAAATCCTAATAAATCTTAATAAAAATAAATCAAAATATAATTTTTTTTAAATAAAATTTCGGTTTTCAAAATCGCAAGACGAGTCGGGAAAAGTCAACGAAAGTCAAAGTCGACTTAAAAGTCGAGAAAAGTCAAAAATGACTTAAAAGTCAAGAAAAGTTTCTGACGACTTAAAAATCAATAAAAAGTCAATGACGACTTTAAAAAGTCAAGAAAAAGTCAAAGACGTTTTAAAAGTCAAGAAAAGTCAAAGATGACCAAAAACGGTCTTTTCATGAAATCTCTCAAAAATTCCAAATACGAACGCGGAATTTCAAAATACGACTCGGAACCAAAATTCCTATATTAAAAACTTAAGTTCTACTGAAAAGTATCCATAAGCTATTGCTTAAGCAAATTGGGTACTTTTCGGGTTTTTACAGATATATAATATATTTAGACCGATTTTCTCTTCATTCTCTTCTATTTTGACCTTAGTTAATGCGTTTTAGCGTCGATTTTATTAATTTTGTTTATTATCACGCTTTGCTTTCATATCTTGAATTTCCGTCTCATTTTATAGGAAATATGCCAAAAGAAGTATGAGATGGGATGAGAAGCAAGAAACTGTCACTAAGCATTTAAGGAAAAGAAGAAATAAAAGAAGAAGAAGAACGATTAAAAGAAAAGTTAAGAAATGAAGAAAAGAAGAGGAGGAAGAGGAAAGAGAGTCCCAGTCGGTCCATGCCACCGGCAGCCGGCCGGTCGGCCGGCTGCGACTGGCCGGCTGGGCACTCCGCTAACCTCAATCAAAACCAAGAAGTTGGAAGAGAAGCAGGGGCTCCCAGCCGGTCTAGGCCACCGGCAGCTGGCAAGACTGGCTGGGGGAGTAGGCATCAAGAAAAAGAAGAAGAAAGGAAGAATATAGTCCCAGCCGGGTAGGCCACCGGCAGCCGGCCGACTGGCTGGGACTTCTTTACTCGACGAAAACTCAAATTTGAGCCAGAGAGCCCTAGCCGGTCCAGGCCACCGGCAGCCGGCCGGCCGGCCGGCTGGGACCCCCAGTCCGCAAATGCATCCTTTCTTATTTTGAACCCTTAATCCCACCAACCTATAAATACCCCTCTCTTAATTCATTTCTACACACTACCCTAGATACAAAAACCTTAGATTGAGCTTTTAATATTGCTAATCATTACTCTAATCCTTTGATAATTAGCACTAATTACTCTACTTTCCTACTTAGTTATCTTCAAATTTAGTCTTTCCCTTAGCTATTGTTAAAGATTTGGGTTGTAATTTGATATTATAGAAGACTTTCCTTCTATTTATTCATCAAAGGTTGCAACTTTTATTAAAGTTTGGTACAATTCTACTCCTAATTACTTCTACTAGTTATTTAATTGCATTTTCTTACTCATTCTACTAGTCATCATCTTGAATATGTTTTCCTTTGTCTTTATCATGTTAAATTTTCCATCTTTAGTACCTACTCTTAGTAGGATGTATGAGTAGTGTATTGCTAGGGTAGATGGGGATTTAGTGTAGGTTTATGGGTCGATTATGGTATTTGGGTATAAAGATTAAGTCTTTTGGTAGTCTACTTGTTTTGTGCACACAAGGTGTTTGTTGAAATGCTTGAATAAGTAATTTGAGTCTTTTCCATGTTTAATTACTAGTTTGAGTGAGAGCTTAGACTTGTATTGTTTTTCTGTGTGTCTTGGGTGTTTAGGGGGAGGTGACATGGGGTTAGTCGCCCTCCCCCAATCAAACAAAAAACTCAACTAATGTAGAAGGGTAGTCGAGGTCGAACCACAAGGACGGTGATTAAGGCTCTAAGGTAAGTTGGTCGAATTCTAGTTCAATTTTAGCTAGAAGTAATTTGTAGGTGACTAAAACTAACTAAGTCTAACAAATGAGAAAATATGAGATTTAAAACAAGAATTAAGAAAACTAAGGCAAAAGGGTTCACAATTGAGGTTGGGTTCGAATATGGTAGAAGGTAAAGTCGGTCTAATGATAGGTAATGGTAGACCTCCACCTCACGGTGAAAGACGATACCTTGCCAAGGTTCGGTCGGATTCTCGCCCAACCTCCCCGAAGGCTCCTATGGGCACACACAATCAACAAACAAGCCAAGCTCTCGCTTAGGCTAGCAACAAGATGAAAGAAAGCATGAATTACTCATTCTAGCATTTCTACAAACACTTAGTGTGCACAAAATATAGGAATTACCAAAAGACTAGATTTTTACATTCAAAGCCACATTCTAACCCCAAGAACCTACGAAAGATTCCCCATCTACCCTAGAAGGGCAGTACTCACACATATTGATGGAGGAAAGCATTAAAGATGGATACTTTGATAACAAATAAACAAGAGAAGACATATTCAACATGTAAACTAATCAAAAAAATAAGAAAGAACAATTAAATGACAAGTAAATGAAATAAAGATGAGAAATTACCAAACATGTAATAAAAGATGAGAACTTGAGTTAATAATGGAATAAAGAGTCTCCTCTTGTCTTCAAATCACAACCCAAATCTTCACTAATAACTAAGAGAAAGACTAGATCTTACAATAACTAACTAGGAAATTGAGTAATTATCACTAATTAAGAAGGATTAGAGTGCTAATTAGGGAAATGTTTCTCACTAATTACAAGAATTCTTGTGTCTAGGGTTGTGTGTTAGAAATGAATTAAGAGAGGGGGATATATAGGTTGGTGGGATTAAGGGTTCAAAATAAGAAAGGATGCATTTGCGGACTGGGGTCCCAGCCGGCCGACGGCTGCCGGTGGCCTGGTCCGGCCGGGGCTCTCTGGCTCAAATTTGAGTTTTCGAGGAGTGAAAGAAATCCCAGCCGGCCGGCCTGTTGCCGGTGGCCTACCCGGCTGGGACGCTCTTCTTCCATTCTTCTCCTTCTTCTTCACGCGTGCTCCCCCAGCCGGTCTGGCCGGCCGCCGGTGGCCTGGACCGGCTGGGAGCCCCTGCTTATCTTCCAACTTTTTAGTTTCGATTGAGGTTGGCGGAGTGCCCAACCGGTTGACCGGCTGCCGGTGGCTCGGACCAGCTGGGACTCCCCTTCCTCTTTCTTCTCTTCTTTTCTTCATTTCGTTTAATCTTTCTTCTTTTTCTTTTATTTCTTCTCTTCCTTATATGCTTAGTGACGGTTTATTGCTTCTCATCCTGTCTCATACTTCTTTTGGCATATTTCCTATAAAATGAGACGGAAATTCATGATATGAAAGCAAATCGTGATAATAAAAAAAATGCAATAAAATCGACGCTAAAACACATTAAATAAGGTCGAAATAGCAGAGAATGAAGAGGGAAATTGGTCTAAATATATAATATATCAGGAGGTTAGGGCGAGAACCCAATCGAACCTTAGGCTAGGGCTCTTCTTGCACCGAGAGGTGGAGGGTTGCCTATTTCCCGTCTTGCACCGAGAGGTGGAGATATGTTTAGACTCACTATTAGACTATTTTAATCCCCTACCATAATTGACCTACACCTATATTAATGAACCCATTCACCTTAGTTTATCTTCATCCTTGTTTTAAATCGCATCTTTGCCTCCTTGTTAGTCTTGTTAGCACTAATCATCTTCAACTTGCTTTTAGCTAGAATTAAACTAGAATTTGACCAACTTACCTTAGAGCCTTAATCACCGTCCTTGTGGTTCGACCTCGACTAACCCTACTAAATTAGTTGAGTTATTTGTTTGATTGGGGAGGGCGACTAACCCCACATTAAAATGGCGCCGTTGGCGGGGACGACGATATAGGATAAGGTAGCTTAGTCGGTTTTAGGCTTAATTCATTTTATTACTTGTTTTCTCCTCTTGTCCGAGTGCATCAAGGTGCATTAGGGTCATCTGATTCTCTTTTGAGTGTATGAGCAGGTGTTTCATCAGGCCACTCTTTCCTCTCGACCGAGAGATAGAGAAAACCTTCCGGGCTAGAAGAAGACAAACTCTTACTTCCTTAAGAAGATCCCCACCTCTTCTTACCCCCATAAATACTCCACCACCCACGATTGGGCCTTCAACTTCACAAACACCACCTCCCACTTTATCACCCTCATCATACCTAGAAATATTCCCATCACCACATCACCACATAAATTCACCCACCTTCTCTCAAAATTCAAACAACACCTACTCACCAAATTCTCCAATTTTACCAAATTCACCAACAAACAACCCTTTCGGAGAAGAAATGGCGGACCAACCTATGTTCTATTACAATAGGTCGGACCCTAATCAGTCTTGCTCGGCCATTAACTATGGAGCTATTGCCCCCAACACTTTTGAACTCCGTCATCATGTCATCTCATTCATTCAACAAGATATATTTCATGAGTTGAAGAATAAGGATGCCAATGAACACTTGGTAGGTTTTAAGGAGAAGGTGGGCACAATCAAGAGAAATGGAATCACCGAAGACCAAATCTTACTCATGTTATTTCCTTTCTCCTTGAAGGACAATGCAAAAAAAAAAAATGGTTGAATTCTCATGAACCGGGAACTTTCACCACTTGGGCTAGCCTCTCAAAAGCCTTCATCACCAAGTTCTACCGACCCCTCAAAGACCGCAAGGATAAGGCATGAAATCCAAACCTTCAAGTAAAAAGACTATGAGACATTGAGTGAAGCTTGGGATAGGTTTCGAGACCTTCTAACCTCTTTCCCTCACCATGGTATCCCGAAATGGTTGACTACTCAAATCTTCTTTCAAACCCTAGAACAAAGATTTCGAGACATGATAGTGGCGGCCTCCGGGGGAAATTTCGATAAAATGAGCAACGCCGAAATCACGGTGATGATTCAAAACATCTCCGAGATGGAGAATAGCTATGGTTCGAGAGAGAGCGAGGGTAGAGGTGAAGGGTCTAGTAGACTCGAGTTGGAAACCAAACTCAGATTGGATGAGCTCTCAAAGAAGTTTGATAATTTGGGTCTAGACAAAGGCAATGGACAAATCCACCAACTCCCAAGAGAAAGACCAAGTCAAGATAAGGTGTACTATGTTGAGCAACCAAGGTCTCCACCAAGATCTTACTCCCAATAACCGATATGCGATACTTGTGGTGGTGTTGGCCACACATATGAAGTATGTCCTTCCTCCCCCTCGAGGATCTATTCCAACAAGAATGGTATGCAATTTAAGGGAACCAACCTAGGTACTCCTATCAAAGACAAGAGACTTTTTATCGAGCCTTCCCAAATCAAGACTCGAAACTCTCAAATGAAGGGCAACCCTTGGATCTCAAGTATCAAGCCCCACAATACCAACCACCTCCTAAACCCGACTATTCAAGGTCTTACAACAACAACCATGGCCAAAATTCCGACTCTAGAAGGTTTTCCCAACGTGACAATCATCCATATGTTCCCCCTCCGTTTAGAGAAAAAAGAAACCCCAACAACCGGAACCAATACAACAACAACTTCCAATAACAACAAAATTCCCAACAACCGCAAAATTTCCAACAACCTCTACCTCCATGTGAACAATCATCCTCTTCAATTGAGCAATTGCTAAAAAATATGGAAACTAGGGCAATGCAACGTGAAGCAAATGCGGAGCAACAATTCAAACTCTTGAGATCCGAAATTTCAAACGTCCAAGCCCAACAAATGAACTTTCATTCTTATTTGGCTAACCAAGGGCCTATCAACCTTCAAAGGGAGAGAAAATTCTCCCAAAGCAAGGCTCTCACCCAAAGGATGGACCACCACAACACCAACAAGCATATGTGGTTGCCTTGAGGAATGGGAAAGAGTTGGAAGATCCATACAAAGACTATTGCAGCAGGAGCTGAGGGATAGGGCAGGGCAATGATCAGCAATGGGAACAAGGGGCAGGCCAAGGGAGGTCAAATGATAACCACTGATAGCCAGGGGGGGGGTTCTTTGTTGATACTCAAGGGTCAGTCAGGGGGCAGGGCATGGGTAGTCAGGGGGAGATCTTCAGACAAGGGATTGCTAGCCAAGGCAAGGCCAGAATTGAGGACAATGATAGCCAGGACACGAGCCAAGACATGAATAAACCCAGCCAACAACAAAACAAAACTCTTCAAAACCATCCAACAGGAGCCACTTGGGGGAGGTACAACTTTTACCACACCTTGAACCACCAGTTGTCACCATGGCCAGCTAAAACCTTACCCATCTAAGTCCAAAAAAGTCCTAGGGAACCAGTCCCAGATCACACCACAACCACCTGACAACGTCAAATATTGTCGTGTCTAGTAGTATTTTTTAGAGTCTTTCGCTCTACTTTTTACGGGTCATTAGTGTTGTTTTATGTTAATTTTAGTTTTAGTAATAATGTTAGTATTTAGTACTTTAAGTCAATTTTGAGAGTCAAATCCCGTAAAGTCAATAAAAGTCAAACCCTAAAACCCGAGACCCAAAACCCGGAAATTTGAATGGGCTAGTAATGAATCATCAAGGTATGAAGACCAAGCCCATTGGGTCAATGGAAGTCAAGGCGGGGTCAATATCCATGGGGTCAACGAAAGTCAAGAAGGAAAACAAGGCAAAAGTTGGGCAGTGCTCGACGCAGCCTGCGTCGTAGGACGCAGCCTGCGTCATCTCTCAGCACGGGTTTTTCTCATTTTCTCGTCTTGTCTTTTGGAAGCCCACCTTTCAAGGCCCCTAGGTTTGCGGACCAAGGGTATAAAAGAAGAAATCTGAAGAAAGAGAAGGGAATCAAGCATTGAACATACAACATCATATTTTCCTTAGCATTTTCTCTACTTTGTTCTTCAAGTTTGGCTTTTGTAATGGGTTTTTGCTTAGAAATTGGTTGTAATATGAAGACTATGGGTAGCTAATCTTCTTTTGCTTAGTGTAATTTGAACAAGTTCTTCCCTTTTAGCATTGTAAGACCTTTTTAATCCTTCCTTCTCTATTTAATTCCATTTTCCTTGTTTGAATTTCATTGTTGAATGAATTGTTGTTAAGACTAACCATCTTAGTAATTGTTTGTTTGATTAAATTGCTTTGTCTTGATGAATTTGGTTGATTTGTCTTGATATTTGTTGAAGCAACTTGAAAGTTTGTAACTTTGGTTTAAAAGTTGGAACCTTTTTAGTGGAATTTGGATTATTGTGTATTTAGGACATGGTTTAATGTTTTATTACATGATTCTAGCATGCTTCTTTGGTTTTGTGCTTAAAGCTTGCATCTTTATTTATGCTTATGTTTTAATAAGTATGGGTTTAGTTGTATTGAGTCATCTATGGATGGTTTAATTCATTGGTGGCTAGTTTTTAGAAGTTTGTACTAGATAATTAGAGAAAGGAAGGAAAGGAGGGATCTTTACTTTTTTAATTGTGGGGGAACTTGGGATAATTGCACTAAGTTATTTATCCATATTTGAATCTTTGAGTATTTAGTTGTTGTTAGTAATCTTAGACTTGATAATCAATTCTCATGAAAAACTTTCTCCAGTTGTGTTTTTCCTACATGTTTTCCATTGTGAATATCATAGTTTGTAAGTAATTCTAGTCTTTGTTTCAATTAGTGTATTAAATTGTGGTTAGATTAATTAATTTGTTTAATCGGTTTTTAGCAAGAGTCTAGATTAGATTTTTAGCATTCATAGCCTTCCCTTGGGTTCGATCCTTGTCTTACCCTTACTACCTTTTACTTAGGTGGTTTGAGTCTAGATTTGGCTTTATAAATTGTTATTTGGCATAGCTAATTTGTGGAATTAACGACACCGTAAAATAAGCTCGTCACCACCCTAAAAATCCAAATCAAATCAGCAGGAAAAGCAGAAAAGCATAAAGCAGTTTTACCACTTTTGGTTAGACATTGAGAGACCGTCTCCAAAAGTCTTTTGATTGTCTTACCTAGTCTTAGAAAGCCAACAGAAGAAGGTCAAGGAAGCATTAATGAGGCTCGTCCACAAGCTCCAAGCCCACACCAAACATCAAACACAATCTGAAGAATGTCACTGTCACAAGCCTGCACTTTTGTCTGTGTTAGTATTTTCTTTTGTATTGCAGTCTGTATTTGTTAGCCAGTAGTTTGTTGTATTTAGGTAGTTAATCCTGGCCCTTATATGATATTCTAGGGTCTGCATCAATCATCTTGAGGCCTATATAAGGACCCTTGCTCTTTTGTAAGAAGGCAGTTATTGAATGAATGAAAAACCTGAGAATTCTTCCCATTTCTAAAATCTTTTCAACTTGTGCATTGCTATAGTTGAGAGTCAGGCCTGGTAATACCCTGTGCTAGGCTGTGGGTATTGATCAAAGTCTGTGGGCAAGTTAAACCTCCCTATGCTCAGACTGTGGGTTGTTGCTTGTTGTTTGGCTCAAGGTTATTCACCTGTGCTAGGCTGTGGTGAGTAGGCTTAGTCAGTTCAGTTTGTTGTCTAGTTTCCTGTGTTGAGCTGTGGGAACTGGTTAACATCCATACCCCTTGTGTCTAGTTTGATTCTTTGAGTCATTCTGTGTCAATCCATACAAACCCATACTATATCACTACAAATTTGGTTATCAGAGCTTTGGTTGTGAGTTCATTATTTCTCTAACTACAACAAAAACACAAAAAATATCCTAATGAGTGAAGAGAGGCTTGCAGGTATTGAAGGGAAGGTGGACCAGTTGGCAGGCACTGTCAATGTGGTGCTGGCTACGTACCCTTAATACTGTCATGGAGAACATCCCACATCCAGTAAGAGGAAGACCACCCCCTAGAGGCAGAGGCAGAGGTCGTGGCCACATGGGCATGGGAACGGGACAACCCCTGTGGGAGGAGGAAGGATCAGACTCAGGAGAAAGCAACATGACTTATGAGGAGGTTCCAGACCACGCTGATAAACATCTTAAGGTAGAAATTCCTGAATTTTCTTGTAGTTTAAATCCTGATGACCTACTAGAGTGGATTAGGGATGTTGAAAAGGTGTTTGAATACAAAGGTTACACTGATGTTAAGTCATTTAAAGTTGCTGTGTTAAGGCTAAAAGGGTATGAATCCTTATGGTTTGATAATTTGAAACACCAAAGGATTAAGGAAGGGAAAGAACCCCTTAGGTCTTGGTAAAAACTTAAAAAGAAAATGTTGAGTAAATTTGTGACCAAAGACTACACCCAAGACCTGTTCATCAAACTGTCTAAACTAAAACAAGAGGAGAGACCTGTAGAAGCATACCTAAGGGACTCTGAACAATTGACTCTCCAGTGTGAGGTCAATGAGAAGCCTAAACAAAGAATTGCCAGATTCTTAGAGGGTCTAGATAGGAGCATTGCTGCTAGGGTCATAATGCAACCCTTATGGTCCTATGATGATGTTGTCAACCTAGCTTTGAGAGTTGAGAAGATGGGCAAACCCAAACCAGCTGTGTCTAAACCTACTGCTAGACCTGTATACAAACCTTATAGTGGTGTTAGAATTGGGGAGGCCCCTAAAACAACCACTCAGTCTACCACAGACAAGGGAAAGGGAGTTGTGAACTCCAAACCTAACCCCACCCC
Organism: Heliosperma pusillum; assembly: GCA_022085475.1. NCBI lineage: Eukaryota > Viridiplantae > Streptophyta > Magnoliopsida > Caryophyllales > Caryophyllaceae > Heliosperma > Heliosperma pusillum. The sequence goes on along the minus strand of JAIUZE010002961.1, from coordinate 206,513 downwards.
AATAGAGAAAAAGGTCAGATGTTTCTAGTGTCAGAGCTATGGTCACTTTAGGAAGGACTGTCCTTCTAAGAGAACCATGACACTCATGGAGGTAGAGGAATGGGAAAGGGAGGGGCTGGTAGAGTATGAGGTGGATGAGAGTATGGCATTGGAGAAGGTAACAGCTGAGGAGGAGCTAGGGCAGGACTTAGTTATGGCTCACCCTGATACATGCCACAACTTAGTCCTATGGAGGGTCATGCACTCCCAACATGCACCATTGGAGGATGACCAGAGATCTTTGATATTCAGGAGTAGATGCACAATCCAAGAGAGGGTATGTAATTTGATAATTGATGGGGGAAGTTGTACCAATGTATCTTCCATCACCCTAGTAAACAAGCTGAGCTTGGTTACTCAAGAACACCCCCACCCCTACAAACTGAGATGGCTTAACAAAGAGGCTGAGGTGAGGGTTGACAGACAGTGCTTGGTCCCATTCTCTATTGGGAAGATATACAAGGATGAGGTTTTATGTGATGTGGTTCCCATGGATGCTTGCTATCTGCTGCTAGGGAGACCTTGGGAGTTTGACAGGAATACAACTCACCAGGGAAAAGATAACACATACAGTTTCAGACATGGGAGGAAGAAGATCACCTTGACACCCCTACCACCCAACCAGAGGAGTTATGGGAGTCCTAATATGCCAGAGGAAATCAATGGGGTATTATTCTTATCTGAGGCAGCCATGATTAAGGAAATGAAGCAAGAACAACCTATAATCATCTTGCTGTCTAAGGAGGTTGCAAAGGGGGAAGGCTCCAAGTTGCCTGCAGAAGTTGAGCCTTTAATCTTGAGGTACAAGGAAGTCTTTCCAAGAGAGTTACCAGATGGGCTACCACCCCTAATGGGAATTGAATATCACATTGATTTAGTCCCAGGTTCTGTACTGCCAAACATACCAGCTTACAGAAGTGATCCAGCTGCTCCCAAAGAGCTGCAGATCAGATTGAGGAGCTCATGAGCAAAGGATGAGTAAGGGAGTCCCTAAGTCCTTGTGATGTACCTGCTCTGTTGGTGCCTAAGAAGGATGGCACCTGGAGGATGTGCACTGACAGCAGAGCAATCAACAACATCACAGTCAAGTATAAGTTCCCCATTCCAAGATTAGATGATATGCTTGATGAACTGAGTGGAGCTCAGATCTTTTCAAAGATTGATCTAAGGTAGGGATACCATCAGGTGAGGCTCAGAGAAGGGGATAAATGGAAGACTGCTTTCAAAACAAAACAAGGGCTGTATGAGTGGCTTGTAATGCCTTTTGGGTTGTCCAATGCACCAAGCACTTTCATGAGGCTTATGACAGAGGTGTTGAGACCTTGTTTGAGCAGGTTTGCTCTGTTTTACTTTGATGACATCCTGGTGTACAGTAGCAGAAAAGGAGAGCATCTCAGATACCTTGAGACAGTGTTCAGAATCTTGAAGGAGCAGAAGTTGTTTGGGAAGCTGGAGAAGTTTACCTTCATGGTTGAGGAGGTTGCATTTCTGGGGTACATTGTGTCACGGAGAGGAATATCAGTTGACCAAGAGAAGGTTGCAGCAATTCAGACTTGGCCTACTCCTAAAACCATCACTCAGGTTAGGGGTTCCATGGGTTAGCATCATTCTATAGGAGGTTCATCAAAAATTTCAGCTCAATTGTTGCACCTATTACTGAGTGCCTTAAGAAGGGAGAGTTCCAGTGGACTGAAGGTGCCCAACAGTCCTTTGAAAGGATTAAGAAATTGATGTGTGAAACTCCAATCCTTAAGTTACCTGATTTTGATCAGCTATTTGAGGTGGAGTGTGATGCTAGTGGGGTTGGCATTGGGGAAGTCTTGATCCAGGGTCAGAAGCCAGTTGCTTATTTCAGTGAGAAGCTGAATAGGGCAAAGCTTAAGTACTCTACCTATGACAAAGAGTTCTATGTTATTATCAGGGCACTCATGCATTGGGGGCACTACTTGAAGCCAAAGCTCTTTGTCCTACATTTAGATCATGAGGCATCAAAGTACATTAGTGGCCAACACAAGCTAAATCTTAGGCATGCCAAGTGGGTGGAGTTCCTACAATCCTTCACATTCTCTAGCAAATATAAGGAGGAGAAGCAAAATGTTGTGGCAGATGCCTTGTCAAGAAGGCACTCCTTATTATCAGTCATGGAGCAGAAGGTCTTAGGCCTTGAATTCTTGAAGCAATTGTACAAGGAGAACGCTGAATTTGCTGAGGAGTGGATCACACAAGCTGAGAAAGGAAGGGCTCAGGGGAGCAAGTATATGTTGCAGGAGGGGTTCCTGTTCCAAGGGAACAAGCTGTGCATTCCTAGGGGCTCTTACAAGGATCTAATCATTAAGGAGGTACACTCAGGAGGCCTAGGGGGACACTTTGGGGTTCAGAAAACACTTGACATATTGCAGGATCAGTTCTATTGGCCAAAGATGATGGGTGATGTTCAAATTGTCCTTAAAAGGTGCTCAGTGTGCCAGCAAGCCAAGAGCTCTTTCCAAGCTGGGCCATACATACCACTACCTGTGCAAGCAAACCTTGGGAGGATGTGAGCATGGACTTCATTGTTGCACTGCCAAAAACCCAGAGAGGTAAAGATTCTGTAATGGTTGTTGTTGACTGATAAGTGAATATTTGTATGGTTTTAATCCCCTATTTAGCTCGGTTTTGTATGTCATTTGTGCTTTGTTAAGCCACTTTATAAGCTAATATCGTCTTCTAGGCGAATTCCTATGTTCTCACCTGTTTTGTAGGGAAAGTGACGTTTCTACGCCCTTTTTCTATATTTCCGAGCATTTGCCTAGAACCCGACGATTTGAAGAAGCAAGCTTGACCAAGTCAAAGGCATTTCAAGAAGGTTCACTAATTCAAAGGAGAGAAGAAGCAAAGACAGTTTCGTAGTTGTCGGAAGATCAATCAGTTAGGAGGAAGAATTCATCGCTTTACATAAAACCCTATCAACAAACCCGATTGAAGAGGTCAAGGGGGATGATGGAAGTCAAGTCAAAGCAAAGGAACATGAAACGACAGTCAAAGGACCTGGAATACAACTTACCCGATCGGGTAAGTGGTATACCCGATCGGGTATCCCTGCTGATCCGCACAAAATGCTTCAACTTTCTATTTTTGTCCTATATGTTCAATGCTCGACCCCTTCCCCACGAAACCCTAATTCTATATAAAGAGATCTCCAGCCCCTCTTCTAAACACACATCTCTTCACAACATCCTCTTCTCATCCTCTCTTCTCTTCTTACATTTTCTCTTTAGATTAGGAGGAAGGGAGAACTAGTCTCTCTTCTCTCATTTTCTTCTTCTTTAGGCTTTAGTTCTTAGTTTATTTGTGTCCTTTCTATATCAAAACCTTAGCTTAGATTAATAAGAGTTTTAATCTTTGTAGTCTACTTTGTTGGGTACAAGTGTTGTAATTCAAGGATCGATTATTATGTGCAACGGATTTCTATTATCGTTATCGCTTTCATTATTGATCGTCACCTAGGTATTCCCACTTTATCCTTTGTTTAATGTTCTTTATTGCCTTCTATTTGATTGTTATTCTCTTTACATATTATCTTAGATTCATTTTCATGTTGTTATAATCGTCATATCATTTCTTAGATTATCAATTAGCGTCGTTATTATCGCCACATAAAGAGTCAAAATCCAATAAACATGTCAATCCTAGTTTTCATTGTTAATATCATTTTAGATTTAGACATTATCATGAGTAAGTAGTCACCTTTCTAGGGTGTAGGGTAGCCATGTTAAATTGATTAAAAGATGTTAATTGGATAAAAGAAATTGTGCTTTTAAAACATTGTGTCTATGCATGTTTGGACTATAACGATAGTTAACGATTTCTGGCCGGAAATCATCGACTAAAATGGAATTCTTTTCTAAGGTAGAGATACGAGAATTGAATAGACAAAGCATGACATGGTGGATTAAGACCTAGTAAATTGCCTACAAGCCTGCTAGACCATCTGATCTATGATTGTAATGAACACATCATTCTTACGAACTCACAATGAATTATTTGCATATCCTAAATCCAATTTAATCAATATGTCAATCTACATGTGTGAACCTACTTCCCTAGATGCTTTTCATCATTGTTAATTCGTCACTTGCTTTATTGTTTTCATTTCCATTTGTTTTTATTCTGTTTTCATTTATGCTTTATATTAGTTTAGATATCAAAATCCCAAAACCCAGATATTCGTTAGATAAAACCCAATTGCGAGACATTTCACATCTTATAGGAAACACCATCTCCCTGAGGATCGACCCCTACTTCCTTAATTACATTAATTTGTTATTAGCCTAGTCTGGGTAATTTATCTTTGTATTGGGCTCGCGACAGGCTCGATCATTGACAGGTTTAGTAAGATGGCTCATTTTGTAGCATGCAAGAAGACTGAGGATGCTGCAAGTGTTGCTGAGCTCTACTTGAAGGAAATTGTGAGGCTGCATGGGGTCCCAAAGACTATAGTCTCATACAGAGACTCCAAATTCATGAGTTACTTCTGGAAAACCCTGTGGAGGCTCTTGAAGACAAGGCTGCTGTTCAGTACTTCCCACCACCCTCAGACCGATGGCCAAACTGATGTCACAAACAAGACATTCGGGAGGATCCTAAGGTGCCTGGTTAGCAAATCCTTAAAGGATTGGAACCTAAAGCTAGCTCATGCTAAGTTTCTTTCAATAGGGCACCATCAGCTGCAACAGGTCACAACCAATTTAAAGTTGTCTATGGGGTAAACCCACTCATGCCCCTAGAACTAGCTAACATACCAAGGGAAGAAATCAATTTTGATGCGAAGAGGAGGGTTGAACAGATGGTTAAGCTACATGAGGCAGTCAGGAGGCAAATAGAGAAGGCAAATGAAAGGTACATGAAACAGTCCAAGGCTCCTAAGGCAAGGAAGGAGTTCATGCCAGGGGACTTAATTGGTATGGGTTCACTTGAGAAAGGAAAGGTTTCCAGCCAGGAGGAAGAACAAGCTCATGCCTAGAGCTGATGGTCTCATTGAAATCATAGAAAGGATTGGTCCCACTGCTTACAAAGTTGATCAACCTGGTGATTATAGGGCCCATGGGACTTTCAATGTGGGGAATCTCAGTCCATACTATGAGGATTCTGAAGATGAGGAGGCCACATGCTTGTGGACAAGCCCAGTTCAACCATGGGAGATTGCAGCGGACCTGAGGGACAGGGCAGGGCAATTATCAATAATGGGAACAAGGGGCAAGCCAAGGGAGGTCAAATGATAACCACTGATAGCCAGGGGGGTTCTTTGTTGATACTCAAGGGTCAGTCAGGGGGGCAGGGCATGGGTAGTCAGGGGGAGATCTTCAGACAAGGGATTTCAAGCTAAGACAAGGCCAGAATGGAGGACAATGATAGCCAGGACACGAGCCAAGACATGAACAAACCCAGCCAACAACAGACCCACCAACACCAAAACAAAACTCTTCAAAACCAACCAACAGGAGCCACTTGGGGGAGGTACAACTTTCACCACACCTTGAACCACCAGTTGCCACCATGGCCAGCTAAAACCTTACCCATCTAAGCCCAAAAAAGTCCTAGGGAACCAGTCCCAGATCACATCACAACCACACTAAAAATCCAAATCAAATCAGCAGGAAAAGCAGAAAAGCATAAAGCAGTATTACCACTTTTGGTAGACATTGAGAGACCATCTCCAAAAGTCTTTTGATTGTCTTACCTAGTCTTAGAAAGCCAGCAGAAGAAGGTCAAGGAAGCATTAATGAGGATCGTCCAAAAGCTCCAAGCCAACACCAAACATCAAACACAATCTGAAGAATGTCACTGTCACAAGCCTGCACTTTTGTCTGTTTTAGTATTTTCTTTTGTATTCCAGTCTGTATTTGTTAGCCAGTAGTTTGTTGTATTTATGTAGTTAATCCTGGCCCTTAGATGAGATTCTAGGGTCTGCATCAATCAGCTTGAGGCCTATATAAGGACCATTGCTCTTTTGCAAGAAAGCAGTTATTGAATGAATGAAAAACATGAGAATTCTTCCCATTTCTAAAATCTTTTCAACTTGTGCATTGCTGTAGTTGAGAGTCAGGCCTGGTAATACCCTGTGCTAGGCTGTGGGTATTGATCAAAGTCTGTCGCAAGTTAATCCTCTCTGTGCTCAGACTGTGGGTTGTTAGTAGTTGTTTGGCTCAAGGTTATTCACCTGTGCTAGGCTGTGGTGAGTAGGCTTAGTCAGTTCATTTTGTTGTCTAGTTTCTTGTATTGAGCTGTGGGAACTGGTTAACATCCATACCCCTTGCGTCTAGTTTGATTCTTTGAGTCATTCTGTGTCAATCCATACAAACCTCTTCTATATCACTGCAACTGTGAGCATGAGCCAAAGAGGAAAAGATATGTGATGAAAGGAGGAATTGAGAGTCCACCTATTTCATCATCAATTAGAGGTGAGACTTCCAAGAAAGGGAAGGTTGATGAGCAAGTTATGGATGATGAGACCTTTGTGTTGGAGCAAGTTATTCTTGAAGAAGTGGAAAATAAAGAGAAAGAAAAAGAACCCAGGAGAAGTGATGAATTTAAACAAGCCCCACCTCCCAACAAAGCCTACATCCCACCAATGCCATTTCCCCATAGAGAAGGAACCATGACGGAGGAGAAGAAATTCTCTAAGTTCCTAGATATGTTGAAGAAGCTCGAGGTTTCACTACCTTTCACCGAGGTAGTAACACAAATGCCCCTTTACACAAAATTTCTCAAGGATGTTCTCATCAAAAAGAGGGGTATTGGAAGTGATGGGATAGTAGCCTTAACAGAGGAATGTAGTGCGGTGGTGCTCAACCATATGCCAAAGAAGGTACAAGATCCGGGTAGCTTTTCAATTCCATGCATGGTTGACAATGTGAACATTGAAAGAGCATTGTGTGACTTGGGTTCGAGTGTTAGCATCTTGCCACTTCCTATTGCTAATAAACTCGGATTACAAGACATGATTCCTACCTCCATGACATTGCAACTTGCCGATCAATCGGTACAATATCCTAGGGGTGTAATAGAGGATGTACCGGTAAAGGTAGGGAATTTCTACATAACAGCGGACTTTATGGTATTAGATATTCTGGAGGATCAACAAACTCCAATAATCCTTGGAAGACCCTTCATGGCAACCGGGGGAGTCATAATTGATTTCAAGAATGGGCGACTCTCTTTCATTGTTGGAGGCAATGTAAATTAGTTTTCCTTGACGGGTGTCTTGTCCAAGCCAATGTTTGAAAGTGCTTATTTGGTGAATATTCTAGAAGAAGTTATCAAATATGCTAAAGATCTATATTCGGGGGAAGTTGTTGAAGAGGATTATGAAGCTCTACCACCACTCCTTGATGAAGATGTGGGTAAGAACCCTCCAAAGGTAGACCTTAAACCTTTACCCCCCCTCCCTTGAATATGCTTATCTTGATGAGGAAAAGGCATTTTCGGTGATTGTCAATGCTAAGCTAGATCTTGAACAAAAATAAAAACTTTTAAATGTCCTTAAAATCAACAAGAAGGCACTTGGGTATAACATTTACGACCTTGTGGGTATCGATCCAATCTAAATTCCGCCTCAATCAAAGATCATTTTCCTTTGCCTTTCATTGATTAAATGCTCAAGAGATTGGCAAATCATGAGTTTTTTTTGCTTTCTTGACGGTTACTCCGGGTTCTTCCAAATTCCCATTCACCCGGATGACCAAGCAAAAACTACTTTCACATGTCCTTATGGTGTCTTCGCATATCGGAGAATGCCATTTGGACTTTGCAATGCTCCCGGGACATTTCAAAGGGCTGTGATGTCTATATTTTCTAAGTACATTGCGAAGTCTATGGAGGTGTTTATGGACGATTTTAGTGTCCATTGCACCTCATTTGATGATTGTTTGAAGAACCTCTCTCAAGTACTCCAAACTTGCATCCAATTTAACCTTGTGTTAAATTAGGAAAAATTCCATTTTATGGTACAAGAGCGAGTTTTTCTTGGTCATCTTTCCAAGAAAGGGATCCAAGTGGACAAAGCAAAAGTTGAGGTGAGTGAGAAACTTCTTCCACCCACAAATGTCAAGCGTGTGAGGAGCTTCTTAGGTCATGCGGGTTTTTATAGGCGTTTTATAAAAGATTTTGAAAAAATTGCTAAACCCGTCACCTGACTTCTTGTCAAAGACAATCCCTTTATATTTTATGATTCTTTCCATGAGAGTTATTGTAGGTTGAAGCAAGCATTGGTATCGGCTCCAATCAGGCAACCTCTCAATTGGGACCTCCCTTTTAAGGTTATGTGCGATGCTAGTGACTTTGCCTTGGGCGCGGTATTAGGCCAAAGGCACGAGAAGAAGCTTCATGTTATAGCCTATGTGAGCAAGACCTTGGATAATAATCAATGCAACTAGACCACCACGGAAAAAGAGATGTTGGCGGTGGTGTATGCATTTGAGAAATTTCGGCCTTATCTTCTTTGCTCTAAGGTGATTGTTTTCACCGACCACACCGCCATCAAGCACCTTATGGTGAAAAAAGAGGCAAAACCAAGATTTATTCGTTGGGTTTTGCTTTTACAAGAATTTGATATGGTGATCAAGGATAAAGCGGGTGCCGGAAATGTTGTTGTGGACCACTTATCAAGATTAACCAAAGATGATAGAGGAGATGTAGATGATGGAGTTCCCATTAATGAGTGGTTGCCCGATGAGACTTTATTGGCGATGCTCACTACCGACCCTTGGTATGCAGACATCGCAAATTTCTTATGCTCCAACTTCATCCCGTGGGGACTTCAACCACCAAGCTAAGAAGAAATTTAGGTATGAGTCCAAGAGGTATGTTTGGGAATACCCTTTTCTTTATAGAATATGCAATGATGGGATCTACCGTAGATGTGTCACACATGAGGAAGGACGAGCTATCCTACAAGCTTGTCATTCTACCACTTATGGAGGCCACCTATCTACCTCAAGAACTCAAGCTCAGGTCCTTCATTGTGGATTTTATTGGTCATCTCTATTCAAGGATGCTTATGCCTTTGTTCACTCTTGTGAGAGTTGTGACTCTTGTCAAAGGATTGGCAACATCGGAAGAAGAGCTAAGATGCCCTTGAATAACATCTTGGAAGTCGAATTGTTTGATGTTTGGGGAGTGGATTTTATGGGACAGTTTCCTACCTCCTTTGGCAACCACTATATTTTGGTTGCGGTAGATTACGTGTCCAAGTGGATAGAAGCTATTGCCGCTCCCACCAATGATTCAAAATTGATGACCAAGCTATTAAAAGACGAAAGACAAAAAAGTTCACGGGATAAACGTTTCCCTGAGCCGTATACGATAAACATTTTGTATACTCATGACAAAGACAAACAAGTCCACGGGATCAACGTTTCCTTGAACCGTATACGATAAACATTTTGTATACTCAAGACTCTAATCCTTTCGGTAGGACGACGATAATATAATATGGTCCTAGTCTAAACATGGCCAGACTCTCGGAATAAATGTGTTCCGATTGGACATGCGATAAAGGTTTCGCAAGCAAGACTTGATCAACCCAGTAGACGTCGAGTTCCCCAAATTTGGCTAAACCTCACGAAAGAGGCGGAAAGAGAACAAGCACCATCTTTCGGCTAAACCACGCAGAAGATGAGGTTTAAAATAAACAAGCAAGTACGCTGCATGCAATGAAACCACCTCGGAAGAATACAAAATTTGACGGCCGGGTCGATCAACGCTAAGCGTTCGCCTCCCAACAACGTCGTCATATTCCCACTAACATATGCATAAGCACTAGAGGATGTACCCATATCGCTCCGACACGAAGTCTAACGAGTATAAAGGTACAAACGGGAAATGAGAGCTCAATATCATCCAACAACCATGACTCGACCAACTACTCAAGGGTATACATGACTCAAATTAGCTAAGCATCCAAAACCGTCACCAAACATGAGAACAACGCATGTGATATACTATACAGTTCAAACATAATATTTTAAGTCATTTCAGATTATAACGTAAACAATCCATAAAACAGTTACATGTGAAATCATGTGAGAAAAAAAGAGAAAAGAGTTACAGGGGTCCCCAGCTGGTCAGGCAACCGGCGGCCGGCCGGCCGGGATATACACGCAACATCAAAATCAAACCAACTTCAGGGGGCTCCCAGCCGGCCGGCCGGCTGGGACGCGCCATGACATGAAACAACCAAGGCGACATCAGAGACTCCACCGGGCGGCTGGGACACCTTGATTCGTAAATCACCACAAATTCAATCTTAATGCATGCAAAGCTCAAACCCATTTATATTTTCAACACAAGTTCATCACTAATTATCATCATAATCATCATATGGGTATCAAAACATCCAACACAATCATTAAGCCACTAATTAAACCAATATTAGCAGCATATTTACATAATAAGAAGGAACATTAGCATAGAAAACACCAACTTCCACCATATTAAGACAAGTAAATCATAACTTAGCAAATTCAACATGTAAGAACATGAACTCATGAAAACAACTAACAAAGATCTCATCTTTGTCATGATTACTACCCTAAAACACATAGGAAACACATAAAATTGTGATAACGAGTAACCCGTCAACATTATCTCTTAAGAACTCCAAATAAGCTATCCTCAAGCAAGCTAACTACACCAACGTATTTCCTTGACCCAACTCTTCAAAATTCCACCTTTTAAGCCAATTAAATGATTAGAAGCCAAAACCGAAATTTTGGAAAAATTGTCTTAAAAAATTTAAAGATTCAATATTTCTTATTTAGAAAGAAGAAGGACTGTGAGAGGATTCCGGAACACTAAACAGAAATAAAATCGGTTGAGAAACGAAGAAGTTATGCTGGTCTTAAGATTATATCTAAAAGATGGGTTTTATAAAAAGTTTGAGGAAGTGGAGATTTTATGGTATGAAAAGGAAGAGGAGGCTGATAGGAGAAGAATGGTGCAAAAATCATTAATGGGGTTGTCGGTGTTGAGGAAGAAGAAGATGTATGCTGAAATGTGAGGAGGGAGGTGGGGATTTATGGGTTTGTTTGTAGAATATGAGTAGTAATAGGCACAATACTCAAGGTGGGCTCATACTATATAGATTTTCGAGTAGAGTACGTTTACGGACTCATAACGGGCGGAAATAAAATGGTTTCTACCCAACTACATTAAATTACGACTTAACATTAAATTAAAGCTTAATGATAATAATAATTAAAGATTAAATAAAATCTAATCTAATCGCTAAATCCGCGGGTGTTACAGTACTAACATTGAATATTGGGATCTATATTTTGACGGAGCATCCAACTTTCGAGGATGCGGCGTTGGGGTGTTACTCATCGCACCAGAGTTAGAACATGTCCCAATCGAAGTTAAGCTTGACTTCGACGTAACCAATAACGTGGCAGAATATGAAGCACGCCTAATCGGACTGCAGACAGCAATGAATCTGGGTATCAAAACACTCTGATTACACGGGGACTCGTCATTAATTATCAACCAGTAACAGGATCTTAGAAAATTCGAAGCGAAAGCCTTGCCCCCTACCAAGCCAAGGTAGACCAAGTAGCTCAATTCTTTGACAAGTTACTTACCTCCATCTACCCTGAGAAGAAAATCATTTTGCAGATGCTCTTGCAAAAATAGCATCTTTGATTAACATGCCTGACCACATCCAGGTCCACTCTACATTGATTGAAGATCTAAGCCAGCATACATTTACCTTATCACGGATGAAAATGGGGAATAATCATGGTATCAAGCCATTTTAAAACTCAAGCTAAAAGGAGAATACCCTCCATACACGGACAAGAGAGGTCAACAAGCCATTCGTTTGCTCGTCTCCCAATTTATCCAAAATCAAGGGAAACTATACAAAAAGATACCTCAAGTTGTCATTCTGCTTTGCCTCGATCATTTGCAGGCAGACAAAGTTATTGGACGACAATGTGGTCCTTAGATGAGTGGGCCTATGATGGCAAGAAAGTTTATGCATCTAGCCTATTATTGGACGACAATGGAAAGTGATTGCATCAAATACGTCAAGCATTGCCATAACTGTCAAATCTTCGGCAACGTTAAACACGTTCCACCTTCTCTCCTACACACCATGACTTATCCATGGCCAATTTCAACATGTGGGATACACATTATAGGAAAACTAACTCCAGCTGGAACAAGAGATCATTGTTTCCTCTTGGTTGCAATCGACTATTTTACAAAATGGGTCGAAGTAGCCTCACACACCACCCTTACAGCGAAACATGTGGCAAAGTTCGTCCTAACTAACAACATATGTCGATATGGGTGCCCACGTGAGATACTCAGTGAAAACGGGTCTCACTTCGAGGTAGAGGTTGAAGAAATACTTGCCAAATACAAGATTCAACACCACCACTCTTCACGTTATAAGCCAAAAACCAACTGAGCCATCGAAGTTGTAAATAAAAACGTCGTCACCATTCTTAAAAAGATGATTGATAATTATCGACACTGGCCAAGTAAGATTCCCTTCACATTATGGGGATACCGTACTTTACTTAGGACATCCATTGGGAACACTCGTTGATATTTCACATACGGTATGGAAGTGGTCCAACCTGTAAAATTGGAGATCCCATCTCTATAAATTCTACTCGAAAGGCAAATTCTAGAAGCAGAATGGAATAGGAAAAGATATGAAGAGCTCATCCTCTTGGATTAAGGAAGATTAAGGGCATTAAGCATTCAGATGTACCAACAACACATCAGGCGAGCAATCAACAAAAGAGTCAAACCAAGACATATCAAAGAAGCCAATTTGGTACCCAAATCCGTTAGGGCCATTTTACCAGTCGATCCAAGGGGTAAATTCAAACTTAATTGGGCAGGTCATTACATAGTCAAAACTATTCTATTAGGCATGGTAGTTAAAATCACAGACTTAGACGGAATGAATTTTCAAACCCAACTAATCTAGACCAACTTAAGAGGTACTACGCCTAGACGAGGATGCACGTCCAAACAATAAGCCCCTCTCATTTAGTCCCGTGTTAATTTCATTTTTAATACATATACCTTGAATCCACAAATCGTTAGTAATTTCATTGCATTCTTAAAGAAGTAAGTAATATGCACCTTCCCAAGTTTCTTTTGCCTTTACAAGCTCTTACTTTGACAACTATTTCGTTGCATATGTAATTATGAACTACGGCATTGTTTGATTTTATCGTTGCGGTAAATACGTAGGCAATCCTCAAAAAGGGATACAACTATTTAAATGCAAATAAAGGGAAAGTATTTAAATGCTTGAACTTGAAATAAAATAGAAGGGACGTATAAATTTTCTTAACAAAATACAACTATTTGTATTCATAAAAATAATAAACATTATCTAACTACCTTGTCCAAACTATCCATTTCAAACTATCCAATTTTCTACCCAATTTCTAAAAAAAACAACAAAAACTAATAATAATCTAATATAAGTCTTCCATCTTTCCATCTTTCCTTTTACCTTATCTTTCTTCTCATCTTTCATGTCTCAACCTCAGCCGGTCGCTCTTGGGTTATCTAGGAACGGATGAGCAAAGGTCTTTCCTGACCTCTAACATTCCCATTCCTATCTACCACTATTTTGTCTGCAGGAAATGACTTATTCGGCTTGTTCTGGGGATGATTGACGATAAATCCGACTTCTTCCTCTCTCTCAGTGAAGAACTTGGAGTTCTATGTAGCAAACTTGCGCTTCTTGAAGTCAAAAGGCTCATGTTTCCTATGATTTTTAGGCTCTTCAGAACTGGATGCCTTTTTCCATTGCTCGTAATGAGACACCCACAAAGAACTAACAGGATTCGGAATATACCACATCTTTTTCTATCCCCATCGGTAATCCCAGTCTCGACATGTCTCACTAACAATAGCCTAAAGCACTTGAGGAATTGTATCTGGTTTGAGATTCTTTGTTTCAATCCCGCTTGCCTTAGTAGTCTTTCAGGAAAGATGTGAGTGACAATATCCAAACCAAGGATTCGATTAGATCGAGTGGGATCAAGCAAGGATACCCCACTTACAGCCTTTAGGTGCCACCAAGGGACGGTCCATCTAATCAACGTCACTCCTTCACCCGGCCCTTAAGCTTTTTATCCCAGTAATTACAAGTCATGTGGAAGTCCATCTAGTTAAATATTGGGCCTCACACATATGACCTGACTTGTTATGCATGGCCATTAACTGGAGGTTCAATCATGTTTAGCTTCTCCATGAGCCAAATATGCAAATGCAATCAGATCAAATAATTAAAAAAAAAAAGACAAAATTAGGAAAGAAATTGAAAAGACAAAAAAAAAAGAAAAACGAAAAAAGAGCTTACTTGTAGTATGATTGGATTGCCGAGATAAGGTTTCTCCCTATCCTCCTTACGGCTATCTACGCCCATCAAGATTTCTCGAAGGATAAGGCAAGTCGGGCTCCTTCAAAGCCTCATATTCTCTACAATGGCAAGAAGGCAAGAATCACCCCTCATCTAAATATCGACCCTTCCAGCAAATAAATAACAATGGAGTAAGCAAAACGAGAAAGCCCTTCTCCTTGCCGCTTGTGAAATGGTAGAGTAATCTCTATTGGTGAACCGATCAAGCAAATCGAACATTCTAACCCCCTTTGAGGTTACAAAACGTTCCGTCTCAGCCTTAGTCAATCACAAAAGGTCTCGGAATTTATTCTTATAACCTTGAGAACTCGGTGGCATCGCATGAATACCTTCCACATCCAACCCACCAATCGCCGCGATTCCCTCAAGAAAAGACATATTTTTTTCTCGCGGAAAGGCAAACACATGATGAATGAGATCTTAGTATTCCAAACACGTGTCCAAGAACGGTCTCACACTTTTCACTTGCTTCAAGCTAATAATTGTGCCTAGATTATAAATATCCATTTCATATTTCTCCGCCGGATTAAAGTCGTATACCCAATCTTTAATCCTTGCTTCAAAAGTATCCATCCCGAAATGCTAAACTATCAACATAGATGTTTTGAGATTTTTTTTTGAGGGAGTAAAGTTATTGTTGTTAATATGAAGAATTAACGCTACCTTAATGCGTATGTGTATACTATCGCGTCATCCTAAACATATGCTGCGCTGGAAGAGACATATAAAGTTGTGCGGCTTTTAGAAGGGACGCACAGGTCGCTGCACCTCTTCTAAGGCTCACAACCTGCAGATCTCGATCCTGTCGCTTTAAGGTAATCCTATATCTAATAGAATGTAATTATCCCGATATGTTTCGTACAAATTATTTTTAGTCCTATGGCACATGGAAATCCCATTTCATGCCGAGTAGATAAATTACACTTCCGCGAGAATTTCTATTTTAAGACGGTCTCGCATTCCCTTCTTCATTTCGGATTAGGGCTGAATGAAAATTCGATTACGGTGTTGTAGATACCTTGAATCTACATCTTCCGCCAACCACCCAGTGATGATTGGGCTGCATGTTTGGTACGCGAAACGATTTACTTAAGTCTACCCCTTGGTCGTCATCTACAAGCCGATACGGTTGTTTTGACAGTCATTAGAGTTTATTCGAGTCCGGATCAAAACCGCTTCATTTTCTATAAACCGTCTTTTAAAATCGTGTCTGAACGCTCGAGAATATTCCGGATATTTTAATGTTTCAAAACTTATCTTTCTTGGTAAAATATATCCGTATTTTATTTAGAAAAGAATTCGAAATCTACCGCAAATCCATAAAAGAAACGCGAAAATCTTTCTTTAAAAGTAGGAAACATGTTGGGAAATGACGCAGCGGGTCTTGCGCCTCTTTTAAGAGTCGCAGTACCTATTGCGCCTCTTCCCCAGCTCGTTTTGACTGCTTCCGGAATATTTCTAGATTTCTGTATGTGTTCGAGTTATTCCAAAACTCTTAGGATTTCTCCTTATAAAAGGAGAGGTTCGTGCTCACTTTCAAGGCACGCGAGTGTTCCGCCCCTTCTTTCTCTCTCTTTGAATTCTAGACCTTGCTCTAAGAATTTTGACATCTACGTGCTTGATCAATCGACCACGTAAGCTTAGATCCTTCTGGGTTCCCATCACGTTATTGCATAGACCTACCAATTTGACCAACTACACCTAATCAATTTAACTAATCTTTTCGATTCTCTTACGAGGGCACTTTGTAACACCCGCAAAAGTACCCTATTTGTATTTTAAAATAGGGTTATTTAATGGGAATAATCCATCCTATGCCTATTCATCTCATATTAATCTATCCTAACGATTAACTGAGAAAAACCCAATTTATGACTTCATTTAACTTTCCCTAAACTTATGGACAGGTTACCTGTGAAGCCGGTTACACTGACCTCTTAATACACTATGACTCCTCTTCTCTTCTCTGTTTACCCAACATTCATTCCCTATTAACCAAAACCAAAACTAAACCCTAGAATTCACCCTAGAATTCATTCTCTCTTAATTAAAATCAAAAGTTAAACCCTAGAATTCATTCTCTCTTAATTGATTCTCTCAAATTCACTCTTTATTAACCTTCAAATCGTCACTGCATCTTCAACTCCGTTTTCATTGTGACCCTTGATCATCAATCGTCACTGCAGACACCATGGTGAGCTTCTTTCTTTATTTTATTTATTTTTGATTTTGTTTCCCCTTTAATTGATTCAATGTGTTAAGTTTAATGAACTAAATAGTAGCATATGTAGTTTTTGATTGTTTGATTTTTATTTAGGTAAATTCTGTGGATTCAGTGACTTTAAAATTGTTGTATGGTGGTTCATTTGTTAGAAATGAATTGGGTTTGGTATATAATGGTAGAGTTAGTAGGACTGCTGCTGTTGATGTTGATGAATTTTGTTGGTTTACTATTGTTGAGGAGGCTGAGAAGTGTGGGTGTTATAAGAGGGATGTTGATGCTATCTTTTTTATGAACCCTGATGTAGGATTGGAGAGAGTTATAGATGATAAAGGGGCTCAGATTATGTGTAACTTGGCTGTAGTTGATAGGGTTATTGAATGTTACCTTGTTTCTGCTGCTAATATTTCTCACTTAATGCATTTAATTGAGGGTACTGTGAGAGAAGGTAATGCAATAAATCTGGTAAAATGTTCAAAGAAGTTAATTCCCAGGAGGAAAGGTGAAATAAAAGAATATTCTTCTCAAAAGTTAGGACCACTTTCCAAAAATACTAAAAAAGACAACACCCCTATTAAAGTACCACTTTCTGAAACCCTAAAAGATACACCTCCAAAGACCACACAAGAGGAGAGTCAAGCATCTACATTAGTTCAAAGAAAGTCACCCAGATTTACCCTAAAAGAGTTACAATTAGATTTCTCAGAAACTGCCTTTGAAACTACCTTTGAAACTACATTTGATTATCCAGAAAAAACCTTTGAATTCAATGATATTACCTTAACTGATGCCTTTAATGCATTTGAGGAAGAATCAGATTTAGCATGTCTTAAAGATGGTGTTATACTGGAGTCAGAAGAGGAAGGTGAATCAGAAGACCCTGGTTATGAGCCTGGTTCTGAAGAGGGGCTAAGTGATGATGAGGGTAGTGATGTGGAACTAGATGATGAGGGAGAGTTAATTGAAGTTAGTGGGGGGAATTTATTTGAAAATGAGGTGGAGGATAACTTGTTAGAGAAAGAGATTCAGTGTGATGGCAATTCAGATGATGAGGAACTATTGGAAGCTAGAGAGAAAGTAAAGGAGTGGAATGTCAAGGCTTTGAAAACAGTACACCAACTTCAATTAGAAGCTGCATCCACCCTCTTACCTGGCCAAGAACCTAATGTACCTGGAGATGAAAGAAATGGAGAAAATGAGGGATGTGAGAGTGATTATGATAGGAGTGGTGATGAAGTAGACACTCCAGGTGAAAGTGATGATGATCCTATACCAGGTAAGAGAAAAAAATCTTCAATAACTGTTGTTAATAAACACACTGACTATGCTAAATTGAAATGGTGTGTAGGCATTAGATTCCCTAGTAGAGAGTTTTTTAGGGAGTGTGTTACTAGATATTCAGTAGCACAAGGTAGAAATTGTTCATTTGTGGTGAGTGATAAATCTAGGGGTAAAAGACTTGGAGTAAGGTGTAAGGGAGGATGTCCATTTAGGTTGTATGGTAGTTGGGACAATAAGCAAGTTTGTTTTTTGGTTAAGTCTGTGAACAACACACACACCTGTCAGAGGACCATGGAGAAAAACAGACAACTGAAATCAACTTGGGTAGCAAAGCAATATCTTGAGGTTTTTAAGGCTATGCCTCACTGGCCAGCTAGTGAGATTATAGATAATGTGAGGAGGGCTTACAAGGTAATGATCAAGAAAGGTTTTGCTTATAAAGTTAAGTACTATGCACATAAGTTGCTGCATGGTTCTATGAAGGATCATTACTCAAAGCTTGGTAGTTATTTGGCAGTCCTTGAACAAGAGTACCCTAACAGCACTTTCACCATGTGCACCAAACCACATAGGGCAGGATCTGAACCAGTCTTTCATAGACTGTTTGTCTGTTTTGATTCACTGAAACAAGGCTGGTTGGAAGGGTGTAGGAAGATTCTTTGTGTTGATGCATGTTTTTTGAAGACATTCTTGGGGGGTCAGTTAGTAAGTGTTATTGGAAGGGATGGTAATGATCAAATGTACCCCTTGGCGTGGGCTGTTGTTGAGGGTGAAAATAATGAGAGCTATCAGTGGTTCTTTCAACAATTGAAGGCAGCTTTAGGAGAGGAAAATGGTGAGGGCTGGACCATCATTTCTGATGAGCATCAGGTACTACCCCTTTTTGGTTTTTTATCAATTCTGTTTTTTGTTTTTATTGCTTAGTAATAGTGACTAAATAATAATTGACAAGAGCTAACAATTATCTTCAAATTACTACAGAGTATAATCAGTATGGTTGCACACGAGTTTCCAAGGGCTGAGCATAGAAGATGTGCAAGACACATCTTTGCAAACTGGCATAAGTCATACAAAGGAGAAGAAATGAAGATGATGTTCTGGAATGCAGCAAAGTCCTACAACAAGGCTGATTTTGATGAAGCCTTAGTAGCTATGAAGGAGGTGGACCCTAGAGCTGTTGATGCCTTTATGAGATGCAATCCTACCTTGTTCTGCAGGGCTTTTATCAGTACAACAACTACCAATGATGTCATAGTTAATAACATGGCAGAGACCTTCAATGCATACATAATAAATGCAAGAAGCAAGCATTTGATATACATGCTAGAAGAGATTAGAACTATGTTGATGCAGAGACTGGTAACTAAAAAGAAGGAGATGGAGGATTGGGGAGGAGTGTTATGTCCTAAAGTTCAAGAACTTTTAGAGAAGGAGAAAGAAAAGGCTGCTTTTTGTACTGCTTTCCCTTCTATTACCACTCTGTATCAGGTGAAGGATGGACTGATGAGGTGAAAGTGAATTTGGTTGAGAGGACATGCACATGTAGAAAGTGGGATTTAACCGGTGTGCCTTGTTGTCATGCTGTAGCTGCTATATTTGACCTTCATGCTGTAGCAGAAGACTATGTGCATGAATTCTACAGAAAGGTCACTTATCTTTAGGCATACAACAACTCCATTGGCCCTTTTCCAGGTGAAAGACACTGGCCTAAAGTTCATGCCCTTTTGATTCCCCTACCAATCAAGGTTGGTCCTGGCAGACCAAGGAAAAAGAGAAGAAGGGATCCACATGAGGACCCTAAAAGAAGTGGAAAATTAACAAAACATGGGCTAGAAATGACATGTTCTGTATGCAAGTCTAAGGAGCATAATAAAAGGAGATGTCCTAAAAAAGGAACCTTGCAACTGGAACCACCTCCAAAAAGAGGTAGGGGCAGACCAAGAAATGTCAATACCCCTGACTCCAATAGACAACCATCCTCAACAAACTCTCAAGCCAATAATGAAGCTACTGCACAACCTACAAGGCTAGGGAGGAATGGCTCAGTAATTAGAAATGCAGGAAGGGGAAGGGGAAGAGGAAGAGGTGGTGCTAGGGAAGGAGGAACAAGACAAAGAGCACCTCAGGGAATAGGAATCCTGTTTGATGGGTAAGGCAATGCATTTACCAGCAACTTAAGTGGCACCAGGAGCATTGATCATCAAGTTAGTCACTCCAACAGTCAGCCAACAACTCAGGTGTCATCAAACCAGATTTGAAGAAGAAGAGAAATTGTTGATGCAGCCATTTTGTGTATTGTACTATGTTGCTACATCCATTTTGTGTATTGTGTTGCTAAGTATGAAATATTATGTTAGGCAGATTTGGCATGATTTTGAACGATCAAGTAGTGAATTTGGCATTAAGGTTATGTAAGACGGGTTTAGTGCAATGACATTTGATAGATTTCAAGGTTATGTAATGCAAGATTTCTGATTATAATGGCACAATGAGTTTGGTTCAACAAACATAATATTATTGAATTTGGTACAACATACATATTAGGGTCCTACAGATTATCATTGAAGGTTCAACAACCATATTTGGTACAATTACCCCTTACATCAACTTTTCAAACAACTTCATACACCATTTTTCGACATCCAACAAATTGCGAACAATGCCCAAGAAATAGTTAACATAATCATTCCAATTTTTTCACATTTACAATGATTTTTAATTTACGCTTTTAATTGTAGCACCTCTTTCTTCAACTTCTCATTTTTCATCTTCAATTTCTTCATCTTCTCTTCTAAATTTGCCTTCTCAAATGCTTCAATTTGCAACAAATTTTTCCGATGCTCACGCCCTGACTTCAACTCCTCTTCGAACTCAAAATAATCACATCCGTTATGCTACAAGTTTTAACAACTTAGCAATTTTACATTAATAAGAATAAACAAACCAAATGTGAAATAAATAAATCAAATTAATTTACCGGCCAAAGAGGACATCCATAAAATTTCCGACCCGCATGAACTCCCTTCTTCACCGTTCTCAAAACCGCAGCAACATTGTGTTTGCATAACACATAGTTCGTTCCAGATGAACTACTTGAGTTGAATGAAGAATTATGACTCCTCATTGTTGAAGAAATATAGACGGATTTTTTGGATGATAATGATAATGAAGAAAAGAGGGCTAAATTAAGATAATGAAGAAGAAGAAAAAGAAGAAGAAGAACAAATGGAAAGAAGAAAGAAGAGATATATCCAGAAAAATGAAGAGGGGAAAGAAGAAAGAATAATAAATAGGTGACCTGATGACTTACCTGTTACAACCGATAAGATTTAGAGCAGGTTTAAGGAAAGTTAAATGAAGTCATAAATTGGGTTTTTCTCAGTTAATCGTTAGCATAGATTAATATGAGATGAATAGGCATAGGATGGGTTATTCCCATTAAATAACCCTTAAAAATATTATACGGATACTTTTCAGCGTAATTTAATATTTAGACTAGAACTTAGTTTCCCATGTCTAATTTAGCAAATCCGAGTTCGTATTCGGAATTTACTCGAAATTCCGTGTGAGTTACGCCTTAAGGCGCTTTTGGGCTTTTCCCCCCATATCTTCCACACACCTTTATATCCCCCTTTTCCCTTATCTTTTTCCACTTACTACTTCTTCTTCTTCTTCTTCTTCTTCTTCTTCTTCTTCTTCTTCTTCTTCTTCTTCTTCTTCTTCATCATGTAACCAAAACCCTAAACCCATTTTCAATCAAACTCAAACTTCTCTCTACTCCTTCATTCCTCACTCAAATCTCCTTATTTTGATCTTAATCTTCCGCTCTCATCGTCCTCTACCTTATGTGGTAATAAAATTACCGTCTTTCTCATTTTAAATTTTTCCGTCTTTCTCAAAGGTGAATTATATTCATCTTTTGTCGTCTTTGTATAGGTGGAGACATTCAAGACCCCGACAAAGATTATTATCTAGTGGAGGAAGGCTTAGAAATCGATTGAAGACGCAAAAAGGTAACGGTGAAGGGTTACTCGATATCATTACGTGTTTTAATGCTTTAATTGATCTTATACAATGATTAGTTATGATTAGAATGTATTTAATGTGTTTTGTTGATGATAAATGATGATTGGAATAAATGGGAATCAAAGGATTTGAAGTAATTATTGTTGTGGTGTGTTGATTTCGGGCTTGTTGTCCCTGCCCCCCCGGCCGCCGTACACCCCAACCGGCTGGGAGCCCCTGTAGTGAAATTGGACAAGTTGGTGAATTTGCGAGTAGGGTAAGTCCCAGCCTACCCCACCGGCTGCCGCCCCCACCGGCTGCCTACCCCACCGGCTGCCTCCCCACCAGCTGGGGGTCACACCTCTTTCCTTCCATTTGTTTTTGACCAAGTCTGTAGGTCCCAGCCTGTAACACCCGCAAATGTACCCTATTTTTATAGGAAAAATATTATACGGATACTTTTCAGCTAATTTTAGTTTTAGTCTAGAATTTAATTTCCCGTATCTAAATTAGAATTTCCGAGTTCGTATTTGGATTTTACGCGAGAATTCGAGTAAGTTACGTCTTAAGACGTTATGGGCTTTTTCCATATCTTTTCCACTTACTCCCTCTTATACTCCCTCATACCTAACTCACCCTCACAACTCAACATCTTCATCTTCCTCACCAAGAAACCCCAAAACCCTAACCTCCATATTCTTCCAAGCTTTAAATCATCGCTACTCATTCATTTCTCGCTCAAATTCGCTCTAGTTCGTCTCATTCTTCCCCTCTCATCATCCTCTATCCGTATTGGTAATAAAATTTCCGTCTTTCTCGCTTTTCAATTTATCCGTCTTTCTCAAAGGTGAATTATATTCATCTTTTGTCGTCTTTGTTTAGGTGGAGACCTCCAAGACCCCGATAAGGATTACTATCTAGTGGAGGAAGGCTTAGAAATCGATTGAAGACGCGTAAAGGTAACGGTGAAGGGTTACTCGATATCATTTACGTGTTTTAATGTGTTTTCTATGTTAATAATCGTTTTTAGAATAGGATTAGTAATCATAGGAATTGTGTGGATGATGATGATTGTTGTTAGTTGATGATTGTTGATGATGGTTATCGATTATTGGTAGTTGATAGTAGTTATTTTTGATAATTGAAAATGGATATTGAAGTATTGTTGTTCTCGGGTGAAGTGTTGTTCCCGGTCGGGTACCCGGCCGCCGGCCTCTTGACCGGCTGGGAACACACCAGAAAGAAGTTGTATTTTGTTTGTTGATGTTATCCCAGCCGGGTACCCGGCCGCCGGCCCCTTTGACCGGCTGGGAACACACTGCATTTTGGATGATTTTGTGTGTTAATGATGTCCCAGCCGGGTGCCCGGCCTCCGGCCCCATTGACCGGCTGGGAACTCACTACATTGACCCCTTTTCGTAAAATGATCATATCTCCGTTACTTGCTTGTTTTGGGCTTGTGACCTACGGTTGGAACCGTAAGAGGATAAGCTATCACCTCCTTTTAGAATTTCTGCATTTTCATTTCTAGAACTCTAGTTATGACCGTTTGAAGTGGACCCTTGTTTTAGTTAGTTTCCAAACTTGTTGTTTTGAGATAAGATCTATGTTTCCTATTTATTATGCTTCTTAAACTTGGTCTAATGCTTATGTATCATGTATTGATTCATGTTTATCATAGTTACATTTATATAATGCCTTATTATCATGCTTGGTGACGGTTTTTCATATATCCCACTTTGAGTCGGTTCTTACAAATGTTACGGTTTGAACACTAATTTCCTATGTGCTTGGTACTCTCATTCCCTTGGCTACCTCCACGTTCGTAAGGCTGGAATGTCGGAACGGGGATGTATCCTTACTGCTTAATTGCATGTGTTAGTGGGCATATGACGACGTTGTTGGGAGGCGAACGCTTTGCGTTGATCGACCCGGCCGTCAAATGTTGTATACTTGCGAGGTGGTGTCAACTGCATGTAGCGTACCGCTTGTTATGAGGCTTGTGCTTTTTTCCGCCTCTTTCGTGATGTCGACCGAATTTGGGGTACTCAGCGTCTATGATTGACCGAGTCTTGGATGCGAAACATTTATCGCATGTCGAATCGGAACACGTTTATTCCGAGAGTCTGGCCAGATTTAGACTAGGACCGTATTATTATCGTCGTGCTACCAGGAGGAAATTAGTCTACATATACGAAATGTAGCATCGTGTATGCGTTCAGGGAAATGTCTTATCCCGTGGATGCCTTTTAATCATACTTGCCATGTACACGGTGCTAGTGCGTGACATTTACCGTGAGAGATGTCGTCAATGTATTGGTATGTTTGGATGGATGATTACATGATTGATTATTCGTGATCATTGGGTGACTTGGTATGGTTTGTTTGTCGAGTCTCAATCTTATCAAACTTATACCGCTAACGGTGAGATGCAAGCCCTAGTGAGCGTATTTGGTTGCCTAAAAGTGTCTACCCCGAGTCTATCTATAGCATGATGGTTACGGATTGTACTTTTTATGCTCTTATCATTATATATTGAATTGCCTATCTATCCTTATCGTATTTCACATGTATATCTATATATGCATGCTTCTATTTTCGTATTTCCTTTTATGTACGTTTAATGTGATATGGCTGGGAGAACTCGGAGTTACTCCCCACTGACTGTGGCGTTCATGTTTTTCATGGATGAACAGGTTGCTTGATTGGATGGCTTTTTGCTTGTGGTATTTTGGGTTCGGGTGTGAGCTAGCGGGCGTTGTCCCTGGATGAAACACCTCTAGACGTTATTTAGCTAGTTTGCTATTAACTTTGATATTGGATAACACTTTGAGAGACTTCGTCTCTTTGTAGCATATTCTATTTTAGTTTGTAATTATTTGACATTCCTCGTATTTTCTATTTGCATGTAAAAAAGTTTTAAAAATACCGTATCTGCCGCTAATTAAATCACATGCTTGTATGTTTTATTTCCGCATTCGCGAGGGTTGTCACACCAACCAATTAAAACAAGTTTAGTTGTATTGATGACTTCTTGTAGAGATAATAATGGATTACTTAAAATACAAACACAATATTGCCTTAATCTAAATATTCATAATCTTCTAAAGTTCATACGTGTTAAAGAAATTATTCATATCTACCCATTAATTCATAAAAATCATAGAATGTTCACCAAACATCTAATAATGGCCTAATCTAGATCATCTTTAGGACGATTCTGCTACATATCCAGAATTAATGTTAAGAGAAAAAACAAACAATTAGTCTCTCATAAGACGAATATATCCACCGTCTTTTGAAAAACAATTTGGGAAAAAACTAGAAGTGGGATTATTATACTTAAATCTTTAACCTACAAGGCCAACGGTTTAGGAGAAACAATAGGGGGACAGGAGCGTCCTTTGCCCCATTTCCGCCAACTTTAGTTAATAAAAAGTTGTTTGAATAAAACAAAGCAGAGGCTAACGGTAACTTGAAAGCTGTCAACACCTAAAAATGCAATTCCCTTGTTTTCCATCCTTGAAACCAACATTCCCTCCACAACATGATGCTGGTTGATCAAAATCACTTCAATGGCGCTCCTGACCTTTCCCTCTCCTCCTCCTCCCTCCGAGATGTCGGCTACTGGTTCGTTCTTTCTCTCCAGTTCTTCGTACCCCCTCCCCTCCCCGTCTCTTGTTCTCATTTTATTCATTGATTCGATGAGCTAGCTGACATTTAATGTTTTTCCCGAAATGTTCCATCTTGTATGTAGTTGTGGTTCTTGTGGATATGAGCTG
Organism: Heliosperma pusillum; assembly: GCA_022085475.1. Lineage (NCBI taxonomy): Eukaryota > Viridiplantae > Streptophyta > Magnoliopsida > Caryophyllales > Caryophyllaceae > Heliosperma > Heliosperma pusillum. Next base: position 180,751 of record JAIUZE010002961.1, on the reverse strand, counting down.
AACCTGAACTCATGTAATCGAAATGCCTCTGTGATCGGATCCAAGAACTATGGGAAATCCATAAAGAGGGGTATCATTTCCTTCTACTCGATCGATGAAACGAGATTTACCAGAATAGAGCAGAGGAGGTGCAAGCCGTACTTCGATTCAGCTCGGTCATGGGGTTTGTTCCGGCCACAAACCAAGCTTCTTTGCAAAAAATGTGGCAATTATGTTGGCAATGCTTATAAATTCAGCAACTATAGCCGCTCCCAATCGATGCCAACAGAAAAATCATGGGGATTTGATGCCATTTCTGGTAATTCAGAAACTTACGACATCAGGATTCGAGCACTGCAGCCTTCCTCTTATGACAAATCAAATATTTTCACATAATATGATTAAAAATTTACCAATTTATAGAAGATTTTTTCCTGTTTAGTTTGCTGGATAATGTTTTTATTTCTTTTGGTACATTTCTTTGTTGGTAGTTTGTATAGCTCAATAAATTTAGACACGCATTTACACTTCATAATTTATATTTTAATGTTTCTATCAGCAGTTTAATTGAGCAATTAAGATTTTGGATCATATGAGAAAAAAAATTAAAAAAAAGATACCTCTATTTAAATATCTATTATGTCTAAGTCTTCGAGTTCAGTAAGCCATTTCAGACTGCCTTGAGAAACATAAGTTTTAGATGCTGCCTTGCCATCAGCTTCTAAAACAGCAGATGAACCAAAATCGGTCTTCTTATCACTGACCAGACTTGTCTGCCTGTTGGGATGTCTCAATTTGAGTGATAGAAGGCGCGATACTTCATGCAGACCACCCCACTTTTCCAAGGCGCGAGCAATGTCATACCGTCCTGTAGGTAAATATTTGCCTCAGTCTAGCTTATGGTATAACATTTAACAACAAGGACTGGCACATTGCCGTAATGATTTATGGTCTCCCACAAAATCGCGAGGTAAGGTGTGACATGTACATAGCCATGCTTCATTTTTTGTGCAAGGGGAGAAAGTGCAATTTGAAATTTGATGGTCACAGGTTTGTACACAAGAGTTAAAGATAGTGAGTATTGATACTCAATACCAATTAACTTTACCCGCTAAGAAAGCGTTACAGTGCAGATTTCAGGAGAAGATATTTGGTAACCTGCTCGCTCGAAGGCTTTTCTACTGGGCATGTATGACGTATCCATTCCCCAGTTTTTCTGGAAACTAGTTATCTGAAATACAGAGATCACAGATTCTTTAAAATAGTAGCCAAATATATAATGACTTTGGGAAGGGAAATCAAGGGAAGAAAACCTTGACATTTACTGTATTTTATATGTTGGTATTTGGCAACTTACCTCATCTTGTAAAATTTCAAGGTTGTCCCAGTAACCTTTTGGCTTCCTATGTTTGTAAGCAAGAGATAAATTCATCAAAGTCGCAATCCTCCGAAAACCGCCCATTCTGTTGATTGCCTTCTCAATGTCAACTCTCCCATGAACACGAAGTTGCTTCCTCATGGGCATAAATCCCTCTTGACCATGATCTGAAATAAATGTCAGAATCTCAGACTTCAGAACTTCAATATCCTGTTGTAAGCCAGGAACTTTACGCTTTTGCCTAGTGGGACTTGATGCACTGGTGTTTGACCCAATTCCAACAGCTCCTTGACCAGTGTCACTTCCACAACTTGAAGATGTGCTAGGTATCCCGCGGCCAGTTTCACCCCGTTGTTGATCCATATGTGCTTCATCATACACATCAGCGGAATCTGTATCTGTCCTCTTTTCAATGTAGTCTCGAATAGCACATAGGTTTGATGGAAGATCCTCATATATAACCTGAAACAGACATGAAACATTTTGCATTATATTTACATGCCAGCAAAATTTCACATTTTTAATGTTCAGAACGGAGAACAAGAGGTAGCTCATGTGGTAAGAGGACTCTTATCCCAACCATGAAATTGGGGGTTCGATTCTCACCCGCGACATAGTACGCTCATTTGAACCAAAAAAAAATGTGCTGAACACAAAAAGACATTCAGTGGCCACTCACTATTAATCCTTGTGCCTATGATTATTGATTAATCCATTCAGGTTTCCATTTTGGGGTGTTCATGAATTACATCCGCCTTTTCTTATATGTTCTTTGTGGTCATTATGGTTTGTTTCCGCACATCTTTCATCAACAGAGTCTGATCCATATTTTTGTGTTAAACAAGCCAGAAAGTTTATGCATCCATGGAAGTTCTGATTTTTAACAGCCTTCCTCATTGATAATTGACAGTTACCTCTTCCATTAATGCTTCTGATAGAAAGGTGTCTGAACGCATTTTTGACTCCACACAATATTTAAGCAACGTGTGATGGTTTCCGAGACGTTCAAGTTGCCATTTTCCACAAAAAGAGTCAAAGTCCCCCTCAACCTGCTCGAAGCTGATCTCTTCTTCAAGCTGCTCGCATAATTCCATAATAACCCGTGCATGAAGTACCATATACAATAGCCCCTTGCATCCTTCCTGCGCAATGATTCACCAGTATAAGGGAAGAAGGGGATTGTTCCATTCCTGATCACTAGGGCTATTTATGTCAGCAACCTATTTTTGCTCAGCATAGTAATTACTTGTTACTTGAAAAAAGTAGAAATGATCCCAAAAGCAAAGAAGCAGGAAATTCAATAACAAGCAGTAAAACAACCTGTCTCTTACCTGGACGATACGAACTTTGTTATTATCTCTAGATAAAACTTTGCTGATAGCTAGATTAGGAACTATCCTGCAAAGAACTAACTTGAATTAGGATATACTCCAAATACCTCAATGAGAGAAGCACTAGCCAGAGTGTGTTTCTGCTGGACAAAGCAGTTGAAGCGTGATGCATTATAGACCTAAACAGAACTTTTCATATGTTGATGGAAAACCAGAACTTGAAATCGGACCACAAAGTCTCTTTTATTTGACTCTTATTTTGTGGTTGTCAAAATGAAGCTACATACTAAAGAATACATAAAATCATCTTAATAAAGACATAAGTCACTCTAGCCAAACATTCAAGTCTGGTGTAAGCCAAACATTCAAGTCCGGTGTAAGCGGGTAAAGGGCTGACATGATTTTATCTCAATATACAATTAGAATAACAAGCTTATTGCCTTATTGGACAAGCCTATATTAGTATATTTTTACAGAAGTTCAAACTTCCCAATTTTAGGGGAAAGAAAAAAGATTTCTGAGAATTGCAAAACAAATTATGGGACATGCTAAATCCCGCACACAATTCTACTCAATCCCGCACATTTTTCCGCGTTATTCCGAATCTACCCCTTTCATTTCTAACACAAAAAGAAACCTAAATGGGAGAGAAGAAAGAACTGATTGCACCCATTAGCCGCCCCTCCAACACCCTAACCAGTTGCCCCTCCAAACGCCCCACCATCCAACCCGCGATGGAGAAAGGAGAAGGTCGACGGACCTCCATATACCGGGTCCCCTTTCTCCATTGTTTTGTTGTACTAAATTTCCACCACTGACATTTGCCGCTGGAAATTCAAATTGTCCATTCAAAATTATAAAACATCAATCAGACAATCATGCTCTTCAAATATCATCCAATATTACTGGACACGTGTGTCCATGGTTGGGAGAAACCAAACTTATGATCAAATTAAGAATTTGTCAACAGGAAAATCGTAAATGGTAAACTAAGTTTTATTTACTAATGCCCAATTTTAAATTTCTAATTCCAATTAGGTCAATTTTGTTAGATGTTTGAGAGTTTATGGAAATCGGAAATCGAAAACAATTGAAGATTTGAAGATTTGTGATATGTGCGAATTCAAATTATTAATAAATTGGTTATGTTTGGGAGTGATGAGAAAATAAATTTTTTTGATAGCAAGGGTAGTAAAGGGAAAAAGTGACAAAATGTGTAGGATGTAGTAAAAATGTGTGTAGGATTTAGCAACTGCGCAAATTGATATAAGGAGTTTTAGTTACTTACTCAGGAAGTCTTTCATAAGCTGTCAAAACATCCCAAACATCACGCACAGGAGCTTTTACAGTTATGCTAGCAGCAACGCAGCGATGAACCCCGCCATTTTCCTTTAGTAAATTACTTTTAGTTAGATAGCAGTAGCCACGGTGATATAATATCATCAGAAATGTTAGTGAAATAAAGTTACTTGAATCAGATCAATTACCAATAAGCCATCGAATCTACGGAGGTGGATTTCATCCACCTGACAGGGTCTGTCAACTCTGCAGACATTACCAAATATCCCCCAGTTACTATTCAACTCAGAGGGTGCCTGAGGTAGAGGTTCCTGACTAGAAGTGGAGGAACCCTTGTTAAGCCGCTTCATAGGTGTGTCATTATCCACTGAAGAATCGAGTAATATTTTGCTGCTAGGATCTGCAGAGTTTCCTGTTGTTGAGCTATCAGGGGTAGGTCTGTTTTGAAACACTTCAAAGTTGCACTCAGCTCTGCAAGCCAATGCCCGGAGATTGACAGGCAGGTCTGATCGGATAATCCTCTCCAAAAAAATAGCAGGAAAGTTGAATCTTGGTATAACATTGACCTCATAAGACAATGTAGTTGACGAAGATCTGAAGGCATGCAATAATGTAGAAGTAAAGCCGCAACAATAGATATTACCAAGTTTGTAAATTTTAACAGTCAGTCAAGGTTGTTAGATAATTAATTGCATGTGTAATTTGATTATCTCAGCGTCTTCACTGTCTTCCGGCATGTGTAAGCCAGATCTATTGTCAGACTCAAGGTAACTCAACCCCCTGGAAAATTACCAATACAAAAGATTACGTCAGACACTCTAATGAGACTCTTTCCTTAAGCTTAATAAGAGATGATACTATCTCTATCCACGTTCACAGCAAACCCAATGAAGACAATAATACACCCAGATTCTTTACTTTTGTTGGCAATTAAAAACTACAGAGAGATAAATATAGCGACCCATGCTATTTTGACACTTACACTTTGGTTGTGTGTTACGCTTCCAGCATAACACGACACTCTAATAGTCTATGCTTAATCTGTCCAAAACATGATTATTTTACAAAGTAGGCGTGCCCGCTACTTGGAGATAAATCTGGTAACATGTTAAGACCTGCCAAGGCCAAAACAAACATGGTAACGGCATGTGCACATACCTTCTTTTTGATTTCACAGCCCATTTACCTTCAAACTTCTTAAAGTCTCCATCCACCATGGAGAAGTGAAGTTCACGGTCATTTGGCTGCATCCACAAGAGAATCCCTATCAGATGGTAGAAGCTGTTTAGAATGGTTCAAGGATACAAAATTATATGCTAATACAGTCACTGTCCCATTCTACATTACTCCATATATATATAAGTTCAGATAGCATGTGAACAGTTTTTACGAGAACTAAAGAGACTGCTCCAACTGGTCTTCTCATTGAAATCAGGATGTATTCACAAGCTCAAAGACCAATTCCTGGAAAGTTAACAGTTGCTTGTTTAGAAAGATCCAGCATTGAATGTTCGACGAGCGGCTATACTTTGACCTAACCTAGTATATACTATGCCGCACCAGACACTCGATGGTTTCTGGTCTGCTTGAAGTTTATTAACTTCGCTCTTTCCTCCCTAGATATCTAATTATAAGATTAAGTTTAGTTGCTTACAGAATTCATAAATTCTTGGAGATCCAAGACAACACGCGCCTCAATATGCCAATACAATGCCCTTTGCAAGCCTCTTTGCTCTAACCATATTCTACCAGGGTAAGGACATGGGATTCTTCCACTGAGAATATAATATATGCCATGAAATAAAACGATTTTAGCAGGTGAATTATAACTTCACCGATGGCTACGATCAGAATAGTGACTAAAAAACTGAAATTCTCAAAAACCATGTTACAAGATTCGCATTTGAAACTATTAGGTGATTCTAATGCAACAATAAATTAGCTTCGTCCAAATCAATCACCTTACCAATAACAACAACTACTAATACATTACCCTAGTACCTTCACGGCTCCTGCAAACTGTGAGGTAAAGGGAGGGGGTCGGTGTACATAGCATTACCCTTGCATTTGCAACACGGAGTGGCTATCTCTATAAGACCCAACATCAAAATTGTATCAGAACTTGTATTGAATGATCAGTAGTTCAATATACAAAGAATCTCGGCCAATTTAGTGAGCCGAATTTCTTTATCTCACCATAATCCAGAACCAAAGAATAAGCATATTTGGTTCTAGACTTCTAGGGAATATGGAAATACAGACAGCCTGCAAATCATCTTATGAAAAGACAATTTCTCGAAAACACAGTCTTCGCCTTCAGTTTACAAAAAATTGAGTTCAAACTTCAGTTACTGGGTGTCCTACAGTATAAGATTGCAAGAATGCTAGGATTCACACGCGACACCTATTTGTCATTGAACATTGTCATCTTGAATAAGAAAACTAGATTTAAAATGAATACTTATGTAATAAGAATTCCCCATAGGTAAAATATATTGAAGATATTTTGATATCTACATTGATCCATCATTATAAGTAGCTCATGTGCCTCCTTATTACTCGACTAGGTCTCTACAAAGCATAGAGCTACTCGAATTTTATGTTAGACTCGGTTTAGAGTTTTTGACACAGGTGCGTATCCAAGTGTCAGACTCGTCTATTTTATTCAAAGTTTTCACATTTTTGGTCTAAAATGCCATTTGGTTTTGGGATTAAAATTCTTAGGGTTTGTAAAGCGGACTCTCTCTCCTGTCACACACGTACCATAGGTCATAGAACCATGTCAACTAATTCTACAAATTCCACAACATAGAATACAAAACCAACAAAAATAATAATGAGAAAACAAGAATTGAATTAATGAAGCAACCTGTAAACAAGATTAGGCACAAAATCAGCAAGACGTTCATAATCAGTAAGAGCATTCCAAACAGAATCAACATCAGAATTAACAGAAATCTCAGCTTTAATTCGACGTTCTCGCCACGAAACAACCTCAACTTCACAATTAACTTGACGCTCACGAAACTCTCTTTCTTCCGATGATTCTCTGCCTCCTCCCATATCGAATCCGCCATTGACAGCGTACGCATTGGCTACAACAATCGATTTCTCGGAATAATCGTCGATTCCACGGTTGAAATTGAGCGCAATTGGCCGCACGAAGAACCCTAATTTGGGAAGAAGTTGAAAATTGGGGATATTTTGGAGAGGAGAGAGAGTGGAGTTGAAGATGAGTGAGATCATTGTATTGTATGATGAGTTACTAGTGAGGGAGTGTGGAAGTTGGGACCGTTACTTATTAAGGATAGTTTGTTGGAATTCAGTTAAATGGCTTGTGGAGTTGTGGATTTGTGGTGTGTAGTTAGGGGTATTTTTGTCATTTTATTATATTTTTGTGGCTCATAAATTTCATGGATCTCAATTTATTCATTTTTTTTTAAAGAAGTTTTCAATCAATTCTTCGTCATATTGGCTAGATATTTTTATTCTTTATGAGTTTATGTAGGGGTGTCCACCGGTCTAAAACCGGACCGGACCGGTTGGACCCGCGTACCGGATACCCATTTTTTCCAAGACCGGACCGGCTAAGTGGGGATCCGGATCGGACCGGACAGGACCGGAACCCTTAAGGTCCGGTTTTTTCCGGGTTTAGACCGGACTGGTTATAAGTTAAAAGGGAAAATTTAATTTTTTTTTAAGTGTGGACCGGACCGGAGACCCGTCACCATATTTTTTGGGACCCGAAGACCGGACCGGTATGTATCCGATACGGTCTGGACCGGACCGGTCGGTCCGGTTTGATGGTCCGGACCACTTTTTGTTCACCCCTAAGTTTATGTACACAATAAGTCTATCTTAAAACGGATATATCCGTTTTAAACTAAAACGAATCAAGTAATATCTCACTTGTATAGATATGATAAAAGTAAACTGTATAAGAAAGGACAATAAATTTGTCTTATCTAGACAAATGGGACCCGTCTTAATCTTAAGACGGATACTTTCGTCTGAAATGAGAATTTGTTTTATGTACAAAGTTCTTGTTTCGATAGTTCAAAAGATGAAAGCGGGTCAGTTCATTTAAGACATGAAGAATCATGGTTTATCTATTTAAATATCAACCTTTTATAGGTATGTAACGTGAGTAAATAAATTTACGCGAAAAAGCTACGGTTACACTCGGTGTATAGAATCTTTTATACACCGCAAGTAACGTCATGACACATGGCAACCGTAGGCAAATGAGATAGAATATATTTTGTTATATTATGAGAGCCAAATTTTAAAACTTAAATTTGAAACTGAAATTTTTCAAAAATTATTTTGGGTATTATTTTTCTAGATTTTGTAAATATTACTTAAATCAATTTTCTTATTCTTTCCATTTTTTCTTTCGTATAATATCATGACTGGCTTGATTCTACTGCCACCGTCGCTGCCGCCGACAAATCCCTACCACCACGACTGCCTCTCCCTGCCGTCAAATATACCGCCGACCACGACTTCTAACGCCGACGAGCTTCCTGGAACCCTCATCCCCACCGGCGCACCAGCCTCTTCTCAGTACTTCACAGCATTTGAATGTATGTACGTATATGTAGTAGGTGCGAATTCCCTAGCAGGCTAAATCTGACGCACTACAACTTCACGCCGTCGACAGCCTCCGTGTCCTTTCTGTGCACCGATGACAACATCCTCGTCCTCCTCGTGTGTCGCCTTTGCATTCCAATCACTACATATACCGTTATTGACGTTATAAATATATTCGGCGTTATTAGTTCGAATATAATCGAAACAATTTGAATATTGACATTATTAGTATGTGCCTAGTTCTTAAGCTAGATTTTATATTTGAATTGTTTTTTAGTCAAAATTTACATATTATTAATCAACAAATTAATTTTTACGTTAGAACTATTTAAAAACTGACATTGGTCGAAGAAAATGACGTTATTAATCAAATTATACGGCTATTACGTCATTAATGAAAACTTGACGTTAGTAAAAATTGACATTAATCGGATCATACAAATACTCGTCGTCCAACTCGAATCAGATCATACAAATCCTCGTGCTCCAATTTTTACATTATTAATCTAATTATACAAATCTTACGTTATTATTAATCATAATTTAACGTTAAAAAAATGACGTTACTAATGAAATTATACAAATATTACGCTATTGGTTATAAAATGTTAGAAAAACATTGACACTATTCATCGAATAATCATCCGAATATTCAGGCTCAGAGTCGAGTCGAACAATTGTTCATGCTCCAAGTTTTACGTCATTAATAGAGTTATACAAATCTCACGTTATCATTAGTCATTATTTGAAGTTAGTAAAAAAAAAATTGACCTTACTATTCGAATGATAGAAATATTACGTTATTAATAGAAGTTAACGTTAGTAAAACATTGTTATTATGAATGATTCGTAGAAACATTCGTGTTCCAAATAGAATAAAATAAATCTTCATGCTCCAAATTTTACGTTGTTAGTTGTACAAATCTTACTGCTTTATTAGTCAAACATTGACAATGTGAGAACTATTCAAAAATTGAAATTAGTTGAAGAAATTGACGTTATTAATTGAATTATGCGACTATTACGTCATTAATTAAAACTTGACGTTAGTAAAAATTGACATTAATCAGATCATACAAATAGTCGTCCTCCAACTCGAATAAGATCATACAATTCTTCGTGCTCCAATTTTTATGCTATTAATCTAATTATACAAATCTTACGTTATTATTAATCATAATTTGACGTTAGTTAAAAAAACGGCGTTACTAATTGAATTATTCAAATATTACTTTATTAAATATAAAATGTTAGAAAAACATTGAGACTATTCATCGAATAATCATCAGAACATTCAGGCTCCAAAACAAATCGTACAATTGTTCGTTCTCCAAGTTTTACGTTATTAACAAAGTTTTTTGGATAAGGGTGTTAGATAATATTGTTGTTCATACAAATAATATTTTTAGATGAGGATGTTGTTAATAATTGTTCATACAAAAAATATTTTTACTATTTTATAATCTTATTTTTGTAAAAGTTTTTATATTTAATTAGACTGAAAAGGTGAGTAAGTCAAAATAATATAATGACAAAACGAGTTGGATTCGAACTTGAGCCGCGCTTGAGCTTTTTTCAAGCTATGCTCAAGCTTCAAATTTTTGGGTCGACGAATCTTTGTGCTCCGTGTTTTATGTAATTAATCGAATTACAAATTTTACGTTATTATTAGTAAAAGAATTGACGTTAGAAAAAAAAACTCTTATAGTAGATACTTAGCTGACAAACCACGAGATGTATTGCAGTATTGGGTAATCCACTTTTTCATAAAGCTATCGAAGGGGCCGGGCTTCGATCTCGCATGTAGCTACTTATATTTATTTAAAATTTTATTAGTATAAATTAGAGTTTCCTCATTCATACATTTATTATTTAAATTATGAGACACCTCACTATTCACTCTTGTTATTGTAACGATTTTCCGTGTTATTAATGACATGTATTAAATTGACTATTGTTATATATTAACGTTATTAGTTCAATTATACAAAACTACATTATTAATTAAAAATGACTTTAGTAAAAAGTACATTGTTATTAGTAACGAACATTCGTAATCTTAACAATACGTTTTCATGTTATTAGTCAACTTCAAAGTTTACTGGTTTGTATTTCTCATGGTTTAGGGTTTAGGGATTCTACTTACTAGGTAGGGTTTAGGGTTATGCGAAATAAATAAAGAATTACGTAATTATGATAGAACAATGAACGTGATGACAAATGTGAATGGTTGAATGTAATAGAATAGTGATCGCTTAATGTCATGACAACAGGGATAATGTGCTACTTTGAACGTAATTGTAATAAAATGATCGGTTTATAGGGTACAGATAAAATTTCTCTATTCAACATTAGTAGTTTACTAAATTAAAATAATCATTTTATGTGTTTTAATGATAATTGTGATGGATTTAACGTGATGCAAACAAAATGACCGCTTTATATGAGACTTAAAACTAAATGCGATCGATTTAATGTAAGTATGTAACTATATGAATAATCACTTTATGAGATTTGAAGAGGAAAAAAGATAAGTAATTTTTTTTTTATTCAAAAGAACCGTAATGTCAATTTTTTTTTACAGAGTAAACGTACGAATTTTAGTTAGAGTAAAACTTTAGAAGATATTGATAATATTTTGTTAAGATATGAAAATATATTATTAATCATTATGCCAAAATTAATAATATTTTCCCTTCCAATTTTCCCTCCAAGCATGAAATTTTTTCCCTCCCAACTTCTACATTATTTACAAATAGATTCATCTACATGTAAAATTTTAATTGGTGGTGTATAGAAGATTCTATACACCGAGTGTAACCGTAGCATCTTCCAAATTTACGCATAAGGAATTTTGAGCTACACCTGATAACTCGCCATTATTAGAGTATCTAGCAAATAAAGCAGTAAATGGATTATACATCTGATGTACTACCACACATATTGTAGTTTTTGAGCTTTACGATAAAGTTTTTGAGTTTAGTATTAATAAAAATATAAAGTTTTTGAGTTCATTAATTTGAACATTAAGCTAAAAAAAAATTACAATACAACTCAAAAAAACATCATATATGAGATTCAAAATGTAATTATAAACTTTAGAAAACTCGAAAAAAATGCACAAAAACTCAAATTCATATTATTATGAGGTAGTACATCCTATGTATAATTTTTTTTTCCCCAAATAAAGTTGCTAGAAATGTGTATGTGGGTCATGTGTCAAGTCAAGCAACAAATAAAAGTGAGAACAATACATAATCAACCAGTAAAAAAACAAGCTAGTTGAAATCAAGCACGTAGCTTGGTAGAGCATGTGTAGTTTTCAAACGGATCATATTTTTCCTACTCCAATTGCGATTAAGCAACTTACTTGAAAACTATACAAAGTTGCAAGGAAATCATTTTATATATCCATTGGAGATGCTCTAAGGTACAATATGTTGTAATCTGTCATTATTGGAGCTATAACCGAAAAGCAAAGCAGCTTAAATATATTGATGTGTCAAATCAAGCTACAATGTATTGTAGCTATTCCATTGTAGCTATTCGCTGGAGATACTCTGAGTGAGTTGGCCGTAGCTACAAGCCTACAATCGGTTTATGCCAAAAACGATAATAAATAACTTTCAAATAATCAGTTCTAACAAAAAGAAAATGATATTATTACCTTTTGAATGTCCTTTTGAATACTTAATACTAATCATAAATCACTTGTGCTAATGTCCTTCTATCTCATTTCACGAACAAACATAGTGAGTAGTCTACTACTCGCTCCCTCGTTTCAATCATTTGTTTGTCTTTGATTAAAATATTCCTTATAAATAATATAAAAGACAAATAAATGATTGAGACGAAGGGACTAGTAATCAGTACAAACATAGTGCGTACTTTATTTTACTTTATTTTGTGAAGGGAAAATAAAGAAAGTGTAAATTATTGAATGAGACGGATGAAATACTAATTATCAAAACAGAATCCAATATGACATTTATTAAGTGCTTCTCAGTAAAAATAAATCATACTCCGTACTAGCTACATAATGCTTGCTAACCAAATCGTAAACTGAATAATAATATATCAAAAATCAATATGCTACTGCTATAGTATACTACTATACCAATAAAATGTAGTACGATATTAATCCTCTTTTTTCACAAGCATGTCATAAAACGAGTTAACTGGTACCGACCCGTGATTGAAGTCATCTCGTCCCGCACCTTGATCAACCCAATGAGCAGTAGACCCGTCGAAACCTTGATAATGAGCAACATTATTATTACCGTCTCTTGTACTAAGATCAACGTTTTGAGGTACAAGACTCATCAACGATTGATCCATCAAACGACTAGTAGACCCGTCAAAACTTTTACAATGAGCAACAGTATTCCCATCCCTCGAACCAAATTCAAAGTTATGAGGTACAATACTCATCAACGATTGATCACTCCAACGACTAGTAGACCCGTCAAAACTTTTACAATGAGCAACGGTATTCCCATCCCTCGAACCAAATTCATTGTTTTGAGGTCCAAGACTCATCGACAATCGATTAATTTGATCAACCCTTGTCACAACCTCATCCCTTAAACCTTCCAAAGCAACTTTAAAATGTTGTAAGTCAATTAATCCTAAATCATCAATATTCTTATCCCACCAAAACACACCATTATAATTACTACTATTCCTATTATTTGATGACGTACTAGCCCTTTTCTCCGCCTCAATTTGACTTATAGTATCCACGTACTCCTGAAAACCCTTATAAAATATAATGTCGTTATTATTGTTACTATCACTATGACTATTCACCGTGTTATTAATATAACGTTGAATGACAGCCTCGGCACTAGGGTGACCGAAACTAAATAACTTTCCGGCAGGGGAGAAAGTGAAAATAGCAATATTAACACCACATAATGTACATAATTCACTTCCCTTTTTAAATAAACCGCTTCGTCGCTTCGAGAACGTTACTTGCATCTGTGTCTTGTTTCTTATAGCCTCAATTGCTATCTTGGTCTTGCCTTTGGTTTTCTTTATCACTACCTCTTCCATTATATTGATTATATTGATGGTTAATACTTTCTAGTTTCAATAATAATAATGCAAGTTTAGAATTGAATGATTATTAATGTGAGATTAGGGATTACATGAATTGCTTATGCTTATATAAGTTACCATATTGGTAGATTTTTTCCTATAATACTTGGATGTTAGAAGATCCATATGGGAATATAAATATTTGATTAATATAGTTTTGGAAATTAGTTTGATATTGTGATTTTATTACACAATAAAATGTGATATTTAAGGGAACTAAAATTGGACAATAATAATAGCTAGTTAGTTTTATTCTATGGAAATAATCGGAAGATTGGCTATACATGTTAAATTATATATGGAATATTCCATAAAAGTATAACTTGTTATAATAAATTATTAAGGAAAATTAAAAAATTGGTAACATTTCCAATTTGCGAGTGTCATAATAGTCATCTCACATCTAAAACAATGATGTGGTAAAGAATTATTCGTATAGCATAACGTTTTGCTTGTCAAATAAACCCAATTTACAATTTTAAAGCTAATAGTATAAAAAAAACATGACAGTAAAAACTTATAAACTAGTTTGAAACTCGTACTTGGCACTGGTTAATGACCTTGATTGTTTTAAAACAAAGTTATACAAAACATTATCGAATAAGTGTTTCGAAGTTCAAATTCGGGTTGTTGGAATATAAAACTCACATGTGAATTGTCGGACATTAGTGGAGAAAGAGAGATTGTACTACTTTATTACCAAGGAGTTGCTCCTCTTATTATCAATTTGTTTTAGGATGGAACCTCTTTTGTGTTGTCGAGTGGTATGTCTTTCCTCCGTTTAGGTGTCGCCCAGCTCGTTTTCATGATTCTAACATAATATCAAAGCCTCTAGGTTCTTGAGGCCTAAACAAATTTCCGCTGCCCTACTGTTGGGTAGATAGTAAAACTCACCCACCGGCGGGATCGTGTGTTGTTGATTTTTTTTTCTATTTTCAACTTAACCAATAAAAAACAAAAAATAAAAACTCCACTACAAAAACAAACAACACCCGTCTTTTCGCTGTCGGTTGGAGATGGTTGCCATCTTTTCCATCTCCGGCGGGCTTTATAATTTTTGTGTACTATTTTTGTGTAGCTTAAATTTTTGGTTGAAGTGGTTTCTTGACATGGTATTAGAGCCAGTGTGACCAATAACTCACGTGTCCGAATCTTACCACCCCTTAAATTTTGGTGTAATAATATTAGCATCAGGTATGGGGAGCCCTGCAGTTGAATCAACACTTCAAGCTCAAAGGACATTTATGTGAGGGGGAGTTTGAAAAAACTCAATAGTCCCACACGTGAGTCTCCCACATTGTTGAAGAGAGATATATCACTTTTTAATCAAGGGGCTACTCAACTTATAGCCAATTGGTTTTAGAATGGAACATCCTTGGGCTAATGAAACAGACTCTCTTTCCTTCATTTGGGTGCGACCTATACCAGTTTTCATGATTTAACATGGTATCATAGAGGTTTCGTCCTGGGTTTCGAATTTAAAATGGGCTCAAATTATGCCATCGGAGAAGGGCCTCTATGAGGATCCGTTAATTCCCACTCTGGTGCGCTCCATGGGTTCCCCCTGGGTTTCGATGGGATCTCACATGTGAGGGGGTGTGTTGGAATATAAAACACATATGTGAATTGTTTCACATTGTTGGAGAAAGAGAAATTGTACTACTTTATACCCAAGAGAGCTACTTCTTCTATTACCAAATGATTTTAGGACAAAACTTTGCTTGTGTTGTCGAGTGGTACGTGTCTCCTCCATTTGGGTGTGGCCTGACCTGTTTTCACGATTCTAACACGGGTATCACATAATGCTAAAAAAATGAAATATCATAATCTCTTATGCTCTCTTGATAAGTAGATTCTAAGCATTAAGTAGCCTCTAAAGCGTTGGTATCTTGAATTCAAGCAAAGTTTATTATATACTAACTAGTTTTGTTACCCGTGATATTCACGGAACTTCTATGGTGTTTTTTTTCGAAATGCCAACTCGTTAATTGATGTGAACAACTTTTTCAGGTAGAGTAAGTGGAAAAGCTATAAAGCTTTTTATAGGACAAAGAGGATTAAAACCCTTAATTAGAGACCACTTCAACATGTGTTAGGTGGTGTGAACATGACTGTCTAGGAGGGGTTTCGAAAAGGTTCTTAGAACCGGCGCCAATTACATTAAAGGACCTCAAAATTCATGATTTTTATTAATATCTTATAAAAAAAAGATTTTTTTTATTACTTTGAAAGAAATATATAATATGGGTTCTTATATTTACATGGGCTCATTTTGACATTTAACCTATTAGACGACCTTGTGTTTGTATGAAATTATAATGTTGTCAATGTCACACTTAATGTTAGCATTTTTTTAGTATTGTAATGTATAAATAGACTGTGAGTATCAAAATAAAAATAGATATTGTATAGATTGTAAGAGATCAATAATAAATATCAAAATCGATAGAAAGCAAACTTTTAAAGTAGAAACCCCATAACAAAAATTAATAAATACTTTAGCTAAAAATTAAACTATGGAATTTTTATTTTGTAGAAAAGACTCCAAAGCTCTACGCCTCAATCAAACTACTACTACCTCATAAGGTAGCGATAACATAGTCCTTAATCTTTACTTTTGACAACATATTGAAAATTAAATATCAAACGTCAAAATCATCTAATTACCACTTACATTCAGTAAATATCAACCATTATATGTGGTTGCTGACTTGTTGCATTCACATGTCTTAATTTGGCGCGTAAAATTTTGGGTTCATAAGTAAATGTCACCCGCATTAAAAAAAAAACGTAAATCAATAGTAGAATATATAATCTAATTTTCTCAATTCGTACAATATACTTAAAATTCAACGGTACACCTAAAATAATTTAACTCGCACACCCTTATAACATCATAATAGTTTAAAATCGGTAGGGAAACAATATGCAATATGTCATTAATCTTACTAAACCACCCATGAAATCCACATGACGTATATTAGGGATCGGTCTCAACCAATAGTATTACATATTTCATACACATTTTTTTCTTCTAAATCCTTTAGACCCAAAAAAATAAACCCATCCTATTTTCTTCTTTCTTCTTAACCCTTCGTATTCCTCCAAATTAAGGATTACTTTTGTTAACAAAGTCCATGACTTCATGATAGTAGCTTGGTTGCTTGACTTTTGTTCATGTTTATTTATCTGCAATATACAACAACCAAAATTCAAGATTTCTTAGCCGTGCATTTTATTAAATGAATTTAGCTTGCAATTCATAGTTAACATAAGTCAGATTAAACATAAATACTCTACTAAATAAACGTATAACTCACACATATAATATGTAAAGATATGTATTCAGACTAAAAATTTATCTGATTGTCTCAATGACTCCAAAGATAAAGAAGAGTAATTTTCATGTAAGGCCACTTTACGCAAACCTTAATTATTCCATGTAAAAGCAAAGTTAGTTGGTTAATTAAACCGTCTTACAAATCTAGTGTAAGACCGCCTCACACATGAATTTGTAGATAAATAAGCCCCTCGACAATAAACTAATCCTTCATTTTGATATTAAAGGCTACTTACAAACTCTAGGCGTTAAGTATTATTTTAAAAATTAAACTACTGCGGTAAGAAACTAAGAGTGGCATATTTGTTGTGCATACCTGACATATTTTATTGGATTGTGAGGTAGTCCTGAAAAACAACAAAACTAAGATTAGAACAATATCAAATCAAATAGGGGTATAATATAAATGACTAAACTAAATTAGATGAATAATATAAAGAATGTTTATAAATTAGATGGATGGTGGAGGTTTTATAACCTTGGGTTAGAATAACTTTTTTGTTGATTCTTCCCTTATAACGGGTCATAAGATATTTCGTGCTAATGATAAAGAAGTTGTGTCTATGATGAATTTATAAACATTGTGTATTAAGAATGCTAAGAAACTAAGTAGACACATCATTAATTTTGGTTGGTCAAATTAACACATTATTTGTTGAGTGTCGTTTTAGTTACCAGGAATAATAATTTTGGGAGAAGCTATTTGTATACCATATTTAATGCATAGTAGTTTAGTATTACTCCATGGTAAATTAGTTAACTAAGCCATTAGTATATCAATTATAACGTAAGTTGAATTGAGAGGGAGGCAAAGAGAGCTAGCTTAATTGTAGAAATAAAGACTCTTAAATAATTAGTTTAGTTGATGTGATCACTCCATAACATGTGGTAAGTGGTTGTTTGTATCAATTAGAATGTTGTCATGTGGCACTCAATGTTAACCTTTTTATAGTATTGTATAGATCGTTATAAGTGTAAAATTAAAGAGTCAACTCATGCCACGTTCAACAAAAATGAATAGTTTTAAGAAAATAGCTAAAAATCATTTTGTGTGTTTTCATTACTGTTTTACACTTGTATAAATTATATTGTTGTAAAGTAAATAAATTTAGTAATTTAAAAGTGTTATTATTCATTTTATCAAAAAAAAAAAGTGTTATTATTCATAATTCTTTTAAAACCGTTTTTAATTTATTTTTGAAAACAGATCAAACTCAATATTGTTCAACTAAATTTAATAAAAGGCTTCCTCATAATATATGGATATAACTTATGGATATAACTTGAATTTTTTCATGGTTCAAAGTTTTGTACTTTTTATTTTTAAAATTAAATTCGTGCAAGCTTTACACTTTTTACATGAACATACACGTTAAACGTAGACCTTTCTAGTGAGATATACCCCTTCTTGCCATTGCTTTTATTTAAGTAAGTAGTGGAATATATAAATTGTAAATCTGAAGGCTCATAATAAGCCTAGCCAAAACAATAAAACAACAACAATACCTAAAGTTTTCTTACCTACAAAAAAAACAACATTTTCTAAAGCCAGTAACTAAGGTTAAGTTAGATTGTATCCACAGAGGCCTGGAGCTTTTTGGGCCTAATTAGAAGGCCAATTTTTTTAAAAAAACATAGTTAGTTAGCTTGTATAAGTCGGTTGGGCCAAATTCCGGGCCAAGAGCTTGACCCATAACCGTCCAAAAATTCGGGCCATGAACTTTTTGAGCCTAATTCAAAGGCCCGACCCCCTAATTCGCGTTGGGCCTAGGTCGTTTGGTTAGCTATAGTAAATAAATAAATAAATAATCGAAGCGAATAGATTATCACAAATTCTTATATCAGACGGACTATTTCCGTCTGAAAAATAAGACGGGATTATGTTGCCACTTTTTGATAAAATGTAACCACAGCTTATATCAACTTGTTTTCAATAGTGGTTACATCTAACTGTAAAGTGGTTAAAAAATCCCGTCTTATTGCTTCAGACCAAAATGGTCCGTCTGAAGCGAGACCAACTGATAGATTATACGTGTACGTGTGTATATATGGAGAATATGGAAACAAGTAGACCTGGCAAATGGGTCAAACGGGTCGGGTTTGGGTCGGGTCAGTTTGGGTCGGGTCATCTCGGGTTTGCTCAATCTTTCGGATCGGGTCGGGTCGGGTCGGGTCAGTTTCGAGTTTGGGTCAGTTTCGGGTTTGGGTCACTTCGGGTTTGGGCCATTTCGGGTATGGGTCATTTTGGGTCGGGACATTTTAGATTCATATCCGATTTATTTTGGCCATTTTAAGGTCAAAATGATCAAGTTAGTTTTCGAGTCAAGCCCGCGTCGAGCCAAACTCGCTCGAGCCGACTTGGACCAAGCCGAGTTTGAGCTACACGTGGGCCGTCTCGTCCCATTATCACCCCTAATCACAATAAATTGGGTCATTTAGGATCATTTCAAATTGGTTTGTCCGTAGGTCGGTGGTTTCCGGTTGGGTTATTTTGGGTCGGGTCTCTTTCGGGTCAGTGATGGTTCGGGTCGGGTCTGGGTCGGGTCGGGTCAATTCGGGTTTCGGGTCATCCTCGGGTCAGGTAATTCCGGGTCGCTTTCGGGTCTTGGGTCAGTCTTATCGGGTCGGGTTATTCGGGTCGGGTCAGTTTTGCCAGGTCTAGAAACAAGGTAGCATGGGCCCTTACCGACATTGCCTTGTCTGATATGTGTAGATTTAGTTTGCCCATACAAATAGTCAGGTAGCCATATGGCAAATCATGAAGCCAAAGACTAATAATTAAACGAATAAAACAAAGATTTGAAAATGTAAAAGTCAGCAGTGACATGACAACACACCTCCATAGTAGTTGTAACTAGACATGGGGAAAAGGGCGGGTCAGCCCGGCCCGGCCCGACCCGGCCATCTGGCTATTATGACCCGGCCCGGCCCGGCCCGTTGCCAGACCCGTTCCAGCCCGCCCCTCCCCCCTGGCCGGGCCCGGGTCCATGATTATTAGCCCGGCCCGCTCCCCAGCCCGCCCTCCTGGCCGGCCCGGCCCGGCCCGTCCTTGGCCCGCCCCACCCAAATATAGCTGTTGGCTATATTTTTCTTATTTTTCTTATTTTTTTAATTTTTTTTTTGTTTTTTCCCTACTTAATTTCCTATAAATACCCCCTAATTCTAACACTAATCCTCACACTTTCTCACTTCTCTATCTATTCTATTCTACATTTTTACATATATCAATTTTCAAGTTTTTATAATAGTTACAATATAATTTTAATACTTACTATTATATAAAAATATAAAAATTATAATTATATAAAAAATGGAAGAGGGAAGAGATTATACTCCGGAAGAATTTGAAGCCATGTTTGCGTCTCAAGGTAATAAATTTTTTTTTCAATTAGTGTTATTATTATATTTCAATTTCGATTTTTAATTAGTGTTATTATTTATTTTACTACAATTTTTTTTTGATTCACAATTTCACATATCTAATTATATTATTTTAATTTATTGTAGGTTCTAACCGTAATGAAGAAGTTGAACAAGAGAAGAAGAAGAAGAAGCGGGTGGAAGTAAACCATCAGGAAAAGTGTCCTATGTATGGAAATATTACGAGAAAGTGCCCGTCCCAAATAAACCAAGGCATTTTCGTTGTGTATGCACGGTTTGCCGTGACATAAAAAAGATTATGAAATCTTATGCTTGGTCCATTGGAACCGGGTTTGGAAGTATGAGTCGGCACTTGAGGAACGACCATGGTATCACCGCAAGTGGTGTTGGTAGCCAAACTCAAACTCAACTAAGCGGTTTCATGAGTGAACAAGCCGGCGGAGGTAAGCCTTTCTTTTATTCCCAAAAAAATATGATTGATCATATGGCCACTTTTGTTAATCTTGAAGAGTTGCCTTTTACTTATGGTGAAAGTGTAAATTTGGAAAATTTTAATAGGCTTGCTTTACAACCGTCTTATTCTCATGTTAACCGTCACACTTTGAAAGATCGTACTATGGCACAATATAAAGAACAAAAAAAAGAATTGATTGCATATTTTGCTAATTTTGATGGTAGAGTAGCATTAACTAGTGACACATGGACTTCAAAACAAAATAATCCATTTATGTGTGTTACCGTCCATTGGATTGATAATGATTTTTTTCTACAAAAACGTATTATTGCTTTTGATATCATGGAAGAAAAACACACCGGTTATAACATTTATTTGCGTCTTAAGAAAACGTTAGATAAATTTAATTTGACTAAAAAGCTTTTCTCCATCTCTTTTGACAATGCATCGGCTAATACTAAATGTATTGATTATGTTCTTCAAATGGATGATTTATTGCTAAATGGTGATCTTGTGCATGTTAGGTGTTGTGCCCATATTATTAATTTGTCGGCTCAAGAAGGACTTGCTTTTTTAGCACCACTTTTAGAACCCATTAAAACTTGTATTAATTGGACTAGAAATGCTAGATCGATGAAAACACAATGGAAAACATTATGTGATAAACATGGGTTACGAAATAAACAATGGGGTACCGATTGTGCCACTAGGTGGAACTCGACATATAAATTGATTAAACAAGCTTTAAGGTATAAAAATGTTTTAACTGAGTTTTATAATAGTCACCAACGTGATGAAGATGCAATGATTGATAATAGTATGTGGACAATTGCCGCTAATGTTTGTAACTTATTAAAACCGTATTACAATGCCACCAACGTTTTTTCTCTTGTGTACGAGCCTAATGTGCATTTAGTTATACTTGAATGTTTAAAAATTGTTATTGCTTTTAAAACTGCTGAAAATGTTGAACCATGTTTAATACCAATTGTTGATGATATGAAAACAAAATGGGTAAAATATTTTACTTCTTTTCCATATATATATGGCGTAGCTTCCTTATTAGATCCATGTGTTAAACAAATAGGTTTAACTAATAGTTTACTCTTTTATTATGAAATGCTTAATATTATCGACTTTGATGTTGAAATATATGTCCAAAAATGTATTGATGTTTTACGTGAATTATGTAAGATTTATGCTAAGGATAAGGGGGAGTCTTCTTCTAGTAGTTCCGTAACTACAAAAAGCGCTCGTTTCGACGACCAACTTCATTCTATTTTATTTCGGAGAACCCAATCCTCATCGTCCTCCACTTCTACTCTCGCTACAAAAGAACTTGACGATTATTTAACGCATGGGGTTGATACTAATGATACGGATTTCAACATCCTTCTTTGGTGGAAAGCCCGTTCCATCCAATTCCCCTTACTATCAAAAATAGCTAGAGATGTGCTTGTTGTTCCCGCTTCTACGGTTGCGTCGGAATCCGCTTTTAGTGCAGGTGGAAGAGTTCTAGATGATAAAAGATCTCGTTTGGCTCCCCCAACCGTAAAGATGTGTGTGTGCAAAAGAGATTGGGATCTAGCCAAGATAAGACGTCAAGGGGCAAAGGAGTTCGACCCATTAGAAGCCGACGAGATAGTGGCTACCGATGCATCATCCGGGAACTAAAGATACACCTCCAATCCATAAAAAGGTAAGTCGGGTAAGTAAAGAACTACGTCGGCTTTGATTCTTTCGAGATACGTAGGCACCTTAATAATTATAATTTTTTTACTTAATATCAAATTAAATTAATTTGGTATTATTTGAAAGAGTTATATTCATTTTGATCAAGCCCTTTTTAAAAAAAAATTAAAAACCCATTATGTCTTTTATATTTTGTCTCTTACATTGTGTTCTTTATAGTATGTATTTTATAGTTTGTCTCTCCACGTCATGTAATATTTCAATTCGTAGTCATTTAATATGTAAGTCGTTTCTATTATGAAGGAAATGAGGAATGTATGCCATTTTAATTATGTAAGATTGTAAGTTACTAATTATTTAATTATCGTATTATGTAAGTCATGAGTATGTAAGGCGATTCTATTATGGAGGAATGTAAACCATTTTAATTATGTAAGCTACCAATTATCGTATTATTTTTTTTCTTTTCTCCACATTTAAGTTCAAAAAAAAAAAAAAATCGAACTACTCTACTGGCCCGGCCCGACCCTGAATAAATCCGCCCACCCCAACCCCACGGGCCAGGCCCGGGTCAACACTCAAAGAGCCCGGCCCGGCCCGGCTCAGCCCGCCCTCCCCAACGGGCCTGGCCCGGGTCAGACCAGGTGAACCCGGCCCGCCACCGGGTCAGCCCGGCCCGGCCCGAACCCGGCCCGGTACCATGACTAGTTGTAACTTGTAACAAGATTGTACATCCATCTGTATTTTGTACTTCCAGTTCGTAGTCATAAAATAGTGAGTCACTCACCTTCACATCGCCACTATACTAACACAAATTATACTCGTACACCCTTTTCCGGTGCCACAACTTCAAATATACGGAGTAATCAATTGGGTTAACCCTGGGTATATGTGTTAGTGTGTTACCCTTCAAATCATTACAATCACGTATATTAGGTAACTCACTCGAAAATAACACACTCAAAGTCTATAAAACATAGCTCTTTTGTAGATTTGAACCTCAAATCCCTGTGAGTTTCATACAAGTTCAATCACTAAAGCACACTCTTGCGGATAAGTGACCACCTTGTATTATACGCTAAAAAAAAGTGACCATTTTTTTAAAGTACACATTTTAATACTCCCTCCTAGTCACTCATTTCTTCCCCTTTCCCTTTTACACAAAAATTAAGGAAATGAATTTGGACCACACAAAACACACTACCCCACATACAAATGAATTTAGACCACACAAAACACACAACCCCACATCCAAAAACGGAAAGAGGGATGAAAACCCGACTTACCCAATTAGGAAAGAGGGAAGAAATGACCGACTAGGAGAGAGTATAAAATAGTCACGGTTCATTATAAAGTGAACACTTTTAACCCGTTGTACACTTGTACACTTGACTAGTAAGTCATTTATTGATTTACTAAAGAAAACTACAAGCTCTGACGGAATAAACTTTGACTGATGAGAATGCTTGAGTAAAAATTCTGAATGCAACGATTTTTTTTAATTCATTGTCTTAACGAGATATTTGATACAAGTAAGAAAATCCCCAATATCAATTTATTTTTTAAATTCTCTTTTACAGTATAATAATCTTAAAAAATCGTACATTTACACGGAATCTACGTTAGTCGGTAATCAACCTCAAAAGGCACGCCGCGTTGGAAGCGCATATTGGGCAAGAGGCGTCCCACATTTTAAATCCCTCACCTTTCTCCCCTCCTTACATTCCGTGTTTCATCTTCTGTATAAAAACACCTAAAATCTCTACATTTCGCTTTCTTTTGACTCTCCACCCTCTTTTTTTTAATATAAGAAGACTTCCTTTTACCGCCACTATTCTATTTTCCTCCATTAAAATATCTTCTTCACCTTCCTTTCTTCTCTCTCCTTTTACGGTATCTTCTTCTTCAACCTTCGTCTTTTCTAATTTTATATCATTATGTTTTCTTGTACTCTGTAGATCTGTTATTATTATGCTGTAATTTGTTTACGAATTGTTCAGATCATTCACACTATGTAATTTTGTTTTAATTTTCGCATGTTTTATTGTTTATGTTGTTATTGCGATTTGTTTGATATCAATTATAGTGTTATTTCCGCTTTAAATTTTCTCATGATTATGTTGAATTTTGATTGCGATTTGTTTGATATAAATCACAGTGTCATTTCCGCTATAAATTTTCGCATGATTTTTTGTTTTATTGTTGAATTTTGATTGTAATTTGTTTGAGAACAAACTAATAGGAATAAGAATAGCAATGGATAATTGCTAGTATTTAGTTTCATTTCCGCTTCAATTTTCTCTTCTTGCATTGTTTATGTGTTCGAAAGAGGTTGAATTATGCTTCAGATTAGTTTAAGATCAATTGCAGTATTATTTCCGCGTTAATTTTCAATTGTCGTATTGTTTACGTGTTCGAATCATGTTGTTTTTTATTGCGATTTGTTTAAGATCAATTGCAGCATTATTTCCGTTTGTCGTATTGTTTTTGTGTTCGAAATAGGTTGAATTTTGGTTCAGATTTGTGTAAGATCAATTGCAGTATTATTTCCGCGTTAATTTTGGCTTGTCGTATTGTTTACGTGTTCGAACTATGTTGTTTTTCATTGCGATTTGTTTGAGAGCAATAACGGTGTAATTTCCAGTTTTGATTTTCTGATGTCCTATTGTTTTTATGTGATTATGTTTTTTTAAAAGCAATGCGGAAATTGTACTGTTGCTGTTTTGGATTAAATTTGTTAATAGTTTTCTGAGATTGTGTTATGTTTCTCAACATTAGTTAGCTGGCGGTTGCCTGCGGTAATGTGTTTATTTTGTTAATTAGCTAGAGTTTGATGACGACGATGTACAATATTATAATCGCAGTTGTCAGAATTAGAAATTTTGACATCAGGTCATTTATTTGTGACCGGAATTAATGAGGAATTAATGGTGTTTCTGTTAAGAGAAGATATCAGGCAGTGACACCTATTTAACACAGGAGAAAATTTATGACTAAACGATTATAATAGTCGCTGGTTAGTTTACGTATTTCCTCTTCTTTATTAGGGAAAAAGTAATGCAAAAATCGTGTTGTTTATGTAAAATAGGAAGATTTGGGAACAAATTTTCTGAATGTTCGTGGCGGCAGAAACAACAACAGCTGTTGGTCTTAATCCAGCTCAATGTAACGTTATAGATTTCGAGATTGCTGATCTATGCGAAGAATTAAATATCATTTATGTAGGTTCAGAAGTTAAGTGTTATAAAATTGGCTTTATAGTTGAGGTAGATGTGACTTCTTATGTATGTTTTTTCCTGTGTTCAGATCTTGCTGACCTTCACATGCAGAAAGTATTTGTACATGATGTTATAAGGAGACACTGATGTTATAGTTAGAGGCACAATGTTTGATTTTGATTTTTCGATCGCGAGGTTACTGGCCGTGTCAGATGCTTTTGGTCCTGTTTTATTTGGATGGCTAGTGACGGGATCGTTTGGGGTTTTGGCTCTTGTGTTCGCGTTCCTTAAGTGGCAAAGGAAGACATCTTTAAATTGGGTTAAAGCTGCTGCCAGAGCGAAGAAAAAAGCATGGAAAAAGCTGAACGTGCCGCTGTCACATCACACATGGGTAGAAGATTATGGTGGTGGTGAACACCCATCCACGTGTTGCGTTTGTCTGACGTCTCTGTCAATTTCACAATGTTTAGGCACAAAAGCGGTTCTAAACACCCCTGTTCACCGCTGTGCTGTTTGTGGGGTAGCGTCTCATTTCTATTGCTCACAGTATGCAGCAAAGGATTGCAAGTGTTTTGCGCAAGCTGGTCATGGCCATGTGCAACACCATTGGTCAGAAAGATGGGTCAAGATGGATGATAATCCTGATACTTCTGCGTTCTGTTTTTATTGTGACGAGCCTTGTGGAGTTCCTTTGCTTGATGCTTCTCCGACATGGAACTGCATGTGGTGTCAGCGCCTCATACATGTCTCATGTCACGCTAAGATGTCGAAAGATATGGGGGATGTTTGCGATTTGGGCCCTCATAGAGATATTATTCTTTCTCCTTTATGTGTGAAAGAAATTGATGGAGGAACCTTGAGAGGCTTTAGTTCGATCAGGGAAGAACTTATAGCATCTTCTATCCGTGGAGAAATGCGAAAAAGACGCCAACGCAGCAAAAATGGACCAACTCGCTCTCTTAGCTACAAGTTCCAGGATGCTTCTGACTCCCCCCTGGGTTATGTGCTTAACGGGATAGCCTCTCTGAAAAAATGTTATAGTGAGAAAAACATGGACTTTCTCTCTAGAAATGCAAAATCACATGCTTTGAAGGGACCTAATGCCAGTTTTATAAAGAAGAAGGGTGGAACAGTGACATATGGCAAAGCCAAGAAGTACAAGCTTGTGGACCTGCCTAAGGATGCTCGACCTATCTTGGTTTTTATCAATACTCGAAGCGGTGCCCAGAATGGGCCTTCTCTCAGGAGGAGATTGAATATGATGCTTAATCCTGCACAGGTAACTAATTGGTCTTTCCGTGCCTAATCCTGCTCATCCTATTTTATTTGTATAGATTTTCTACTCTATCTGTTCAAGTAATTGACGTCAAAGACAGTCTCAGAATCATGGTTTTCATGAAAACACTCTACTAGTCCCTTACGGTGCATCCTTTTAAAGAAATTTGAACCTTATACCTTCTATACTTAAACTTGTGGGTCATTTAGATTGCGTCGTTACTACCATGACTTACTTTACTGAGGTGAGACGTTCACTTTCCTATCCAAAAGTTCTTGCTCAACAGAAACTTCCTGCAGTTTTATAGCAAGTGCCATGCATTTATGGGCATGGTTGATTGTCATATGCTATCATCTTCCTTTTGGGAAGGTTTTTGGAGAATTATTATTCATAAAAAAATTTCTTTCTTGATGCGTGTAAGCAGTTGTGAACCAGATTTTAGACTTTGGAGTAGCAATACTTGTATGAGCAGTTTTTTGTTTGATAAGAGGTGATCAGGTGTGTATAATGAAGCGGAAAAGCATTTTAAACTTGAGGTTACTGTTTCCAATGGCAAATACCTTTGTAGGAAATTAAGGACATACCTTATTGTGGCCGTTACAAACTTAGAATTCAATAACCTTATTCGTAAATCATAATCATTAATACCTAATACTCTATGTTGAGGGCACCATTATTTCCCCGACAACTGAACAGTTCTCACTTTGCTTAGTTACCCAAAGTTTGGGCGGGACCTTGGGAGTGTCCCTATTGTTTTATATGAAAATATTTTCTCCGCCTTTGCTTGGAAGGCTACATTATTTGTGGAATTATTCTTTGGTTTACTAAATTTCATCATCTTATGTCAATTCGATAGGTCTCTCTTTGGACTATACAATGGATTAATATCACCTTATAATCATTCCGTGTCAGGTATTGGAACTGAATTCCTCCCAGGGTCCTGAGGCTGGTTTGAAGTTATTTAGCAATGTACCAAACTTTAGAGTATTAGTGTGCGGTGGAGATGGTACTGTTGCATGGGTTCTTGATGCAATTGAGAAATTGAAATTTGAGTCACCCCCGCCTGTCTCTATACTGCCGCTCGGTACAGGAAATGATCTCGCAAGGGTTCTACAATGGGGAGGAGGTTTCTCCAAATTTGAGGGACCTGGTTTAAGCAACATTTTGCATGATGTTAATCATGCAGCAGTTACAGTTGTGGATCGCTGGAAAGTTGACATCAATGAAGAAACCCCAAATGAGGATCCAAATAAATTACACTCAAAGTATATGATGAACTATCTAGGTACTTATCAAGGTCATTGGTTTTTATTTATCTTCTTACTATTGGCTTCAAACTCTTAATTCATTTTTATTACAAATTACAGGCATTGGATGCGATGCAAAGGTCGCTTATGAATTTCACGTCAACCGGGAGGAAAATCCTGAAAAGTATTATAGTCAGGTAACGACATATCTTCTTCTACTCACCAACCACTGCACATACACACATACGAAAAATGTAAAATAGCCTGTAGTCTGAGCCTTGGTGAGTTTTATTCCCCTGCATCCTTTACAAAACATTTTTAAACCCTTTTTAGACATAAAATCACTTTATAATTGCATTTTTCATATTTTCTTAAGATTGCCAAGCAAATATAAACTTACGGAGCATAGTGGGGGATGAACTAGTAATATAGGTTGCAATATCAGAGCCTTAGTCCCAAGATGATTTGGGGTAATAAAAGAACAAGAAATATAGATTATCATCACATTCATCAGGTTTGTTTCTTGGCAGTTTGTGAACAAGTTGCGGTATGCTAGGGAAGGTGCCAGAGATATGATGGACAGAGCATGTGCCGATTTACCATGGCAAGTATGGCTTGAAGTTGATGGGAAAGACATCTCAATTCCTAAGGTTTGTGGTAACAGTGTACTTAAATTTTATGGATCTAAAACTTACATTGGTAGTATGAAACTATGAACTGCTTTCTTTTTATAATGTATCAGTAATATGGAAATTAAATTGATGATTCTAATTTCTTACCCTTGTAGGATGCTGAAGGATTAATTGTTCTCAACATTGGTAGCTACATGGGTGGTGTGGACCTTTGGCAAAATGACTGTGAGCATGATGATGACTTCACTCGTCTGTCCATGCATGATAAAATGCTCGAGGTTGTATGCGTCTCTGGAGCATGGCACCTTGGGAAACTTCAGGTACTAAATCACGCTTCCTATATTAATATTATTTGGTTTACAAAACCTTAATACGATGTATCTATACAACGATATCAGGTCATGCTGTATTCCTCGTCTTATTATAGGGTTATCGACGTGGTGTATCTGGTCTAATGTACTTGCCAATTAAATAATTGTTGCAATTATTAAACAGTGTGGTGGATAAGAATATGAACCTTTTCCACGTTCATCTGTCATCGTGCTCTCAAAGGGAGCTTCTAGTATGCCGTATTAAATGATCTTGCAATGTCAGAAGATGCTATAATTTGGATGCCATACAAGTACATACATTGATACACGTAATTTTTTTTTGAGGTTCCAACGTCTTAATACTCTTAATATGTGTCCCGTTCATGATCTGTTCCTCCAATTCGTCACTTACTCTGTTCAAGCCATTTGATTACATTTTTCAAAATTCCCGGTCTATAGTTCGGGAAATGGGAATGAAAGGAGGAAGTATTATCGTAGCCATGTGACTTGATTATTGATCGAGTGTTGACGCTTTCTTGTTTATGCAGGTTGGACTTTCTCAAGCCAGAAGGTTGGCCCAGGGGAAACTTATAAGAATACATATTTCCAGTCCTTTCCCAGTTCAAATAGATGGAGAACCATTTATTTTGAAGCCTGGTTGTCTAGAAATCTCACACCATAAGCAGGTACCATGTGACATCAATTTACCCTTTTCCTTTTCTTGGTTCCTTCGTCTTTTTGAGATACGGTGCCAAGTGCCAACGGAAATTTAGGCGGTTCTTATCATCTAAAATTAAACTATGTTTGTTTCTTTTGAATTTAATATAACTTAAGTTAAATCAATCAATCATTAATAATTACAGTTCAGTTCATTTTGTAAGGTGCCACTTTCTGACTAGTAGTATAAATTGCCATGTTATGATTTGTAGGTTTTTATGTTAAGGAAGACATCTGAGGAACCAAGAGCCCTTGCAGCTGCCATTATGTCCGAAGTTTTGTTAGATGCTGAGTGTAAAGGCATCATCAACTCCTCTCAGAAGAGAGTGTTGCTTGAGCAGATAGCTCTTCGCCTGTCGTAGTGTAAATTTACGCAACCACCCTTTATCTTTTTGCTCGGTTTCTCTAGAACTAATGTTTCCATCTAGTCCTAACAAGCAGTACAGGATAGTAGAGACTCTGTCTCAGTTTCCTCTTACCTCTTCTTTTGACGAAGCAACCATGAAAGGTACGCAGTCGTATAAAAAGGTATAGTTTTTTGGCCCAAAAAATGGAGCGAATTTTGGTGTGTTTTTTTGACGGCATATATGATCCAGAGTATATAGGTTTTGAGATTAGGTGATGTAATTGTGTAGAGATTATACAGAGAGTACAAATATGTTACACGGCTTGTGAGTCCCTGTATAATGCGTCTTCCAAGTTATTCATGTTAATTGTCGAGTGCTATATTTTCTATGTTCTACTTTGAACTTATTTCCTTCCCTTCCTCATAAGTGTTTCCGTTCATTTACTCGTATTGAATCTCTGCCATTTCTCTTCCATAAAGCTTTATACTACGAATGACCTCTTTGAGATGTACGATCGCATCCTTGTGTTGTATCATATGACTTTGATGATGTTCTTCTCTCGTGCTGTATTTCCTTTGTGTCTCTTGTCAAGGTAGCTTCGCATTTTCCTTTTGTGGCACTGTACAGTTAAAATTGGGGTACCGAATATTGGAATCCCTCAAGACAGCTCGTCTTAATGAAGATGAGAATTATCCGTCACAAGCTGAAGACGGATAGTGCCCTCTCACAATATGCAAGTTGGAGGGCAAGTGGGGGGATCCATTTGCCCTCCACTTGCCTCCCCACTTGCATATTGTGAGAGGGGCACTATCCGTCTTCAGTTTGTGACGTATAGTGCCCGTCTTCAATGAGAATTTGTGCAAGAGATGAGTGTGGGTAAATAAGAGACAGCAAGGACATAGCTTAAATAAACTAGAAAATTTAGTCATCCAGAGAGTATTCTGGTTGATTCATTCTTCTTTCACTCGCATACGAGTAAACATGTTTCTCAGCACTTTTATTTCTTAAATCACGAAGCAAAATATACACTCGAATATGTTTCCCATTTACAATAAATGTGACTATTTTTTCTTATAAAAAGTTACCCGTAGATGTAATTTTAGGTACAAGATGTTAACCTGTTGTCGTTAAATGATCACTTTTTATTTCAAAATGGAGACTTTCCTTCTCCTAAGCTTAAAGACGAAAATAGTCCTGTCTTAAATGATAAATAGTTTACCCTAAATGAATAGGTGCTCCAACTGAAATTGAGTTAACCTGAAATTCTGTAGTAATTGGGGTTTGGGGATATATTTGGTCTTGTTTCAGACGAACCCATTTTGGTCTAAAGTAGTAAGACGCGATTTTGTAATCATTTTATAGCTAGATGTAACCTCTATTGAAAACAAGTTGCCTATAAGTTGTGGTTACAATTTACCAAAATGCGGCAACATTAACCCATCTTATTTTTCATACAAAAATAATCCATCTGAAATAAGAATTTGCGCACATATGATAAAGTTGTTACCTTGCTCCTCTGCCCACGCGTTCCACGTGAAACACGAGCTCAAACCATTTGTCATAGTCTTATTATACTACCTGCTTATTACTCTATAATACTCTCTATTTCATTTATCTATCATTCAATTTTCTCTTGCACCTGAAAAAAAAAACAAGAAGAAAATGAATTCAAGTAACAAAAACAACAAAGTGAAGATGTATTTCTTCCCTTACATAGCAGGAGGCCATCTTCTTCCTATGATCGACATTGCTAGATTCTTTGCTTCTTGTCATCCTAATGTTGAAGTCACCATTATTACCACTCCTAAAACTGCCCTACTTTTCCAATCCTCCATCGACCTCGACCTCGACCGTGAATTGGGCTACGACATTTCCTTCCATACCCTTGACTTAGGTCTACCCGACGAGGACGAAAACTTCCTCGACACTCTTTCCCATGATCAAAGAACCAAAGTCTTGACTGCTTTCAAGAACCTTAGAAAACCACTTGAATTGTTGCTTGCTGATTCTCGTCCTGATTGTTTCGTTAGTGATTTGATGCATTCGTGGACGCTGGATATCGCTGACGAGGCCAGCGTCCCGTGGGTTGTGTTTAACAGCACGAGTTTGTTCGTGCTGTGGGCCGAGGATTGCTTGACTCGGCTCAAACCTCAGCACAATGTAGGTTCGGATAATGAACCGTTTCTTCTTGGTGGGGTCGAAGATGGTCAAGTTAAGTTTACTAGGTCACGGTTACCGGTCTGGCATAGGGCGAATAATCCCGAGACAAACGACGAATTCAAACCGATTAATTTGATTCGTAAGGCGTGTAAGAGAAGTTACGCAATGATTGTAAATAGTTATTTTGATTTCGAAGCTGAGTATCGCTTGGTAGCACAAAATGCTGTCGGAGCTAGTCAGGTTCGGATGGTGGGTCCGGTGAGCTTATACTCGACTCGGAATAATTGTGACATGAAGGTTCAATCTACGGTGAAAGATAGTATTCTAGAGTGGCTCGGTTCAAAAGAGGTAGGTTCGGTTGTGTATGTTAGCTTCGGAAGTGAAGCTAACTTGAGTAAGGAGCAATTTCATGAAATTGCTTACGGGCTTGAAGGTTCGGGTCAGCCCTTTATTTGGGTAGTTAGGCCCAATTTGTTTAAGGATCAAGGTGAAGAGGGTTGGTTTCCCGAAGGGTACGAGGCTCGAATCAAGGAATCGAACCAAGGGCTAATTATCAAAGGGTGGGCACCCCAATTGGTAATATTGGGTCATGTTAATTTGGGTGCGTTTGTGACTCATTGTGGGTGGAACTCGTCTCTTGAAGGAATTAGTAACGGGGTGCCCGTGATCACGTGGCCACTCACATTCGATCAGTTTTATATTGAGAGTTTGATTGTGGATGTTTTGAAGGTTGGGATCAGGGTTGGAAATGAGGAGTGGATGTTATCAAACGCGCCACCAAAGGTTACGGTGACACGAGATAAACTCGAGGCGGCCGTGAGGAAGTTGATGAGTGGTGAGGAGGAGGTGGATGAGATTAGGAGAAAGGTTAAGGAATGTGGTAAGAAGTGTGAAATGGCTATTCAACAAGGAGGGTCTTCCTATCAAGATGCATATTCACTTGTTGAGGAGCTCAAGGCTCTCAAAGAGGGAAATGGAAAGGAAAATATGTGAGATTATAATATGTCGGATGGTAATACTAAAAATTATTCTAATCCAATGATCTTTGTTTTTTTTTTTTCTTATATACTCACTCCGTCCCGGTTAATTGTTGTCGTATTTCTTTTTAGGGTGTCTCGGTCAATTGTTATCCTTTCTATATTTGGAAGAAATTTTATAAGTAATTTGATCACTTAATGATACTATTGTCCACTTGTCATCCACTAAATGGAGGCACAAATGATCTCCAACTCTTTTCTTAGTCTTTGTGCCATAATGAAAGTACAACCATTAACCGGAGAGAAGGGAGTATATATATTTTTAAATGGAAAACACTAGCTTGCAAAAATAAAGGAGGTATAGAACCGTTGCTATGGGATCTATACCAAGGAAGAGTCATTTAGTAGCTGTTCTTATATTGTTGTCAAAATAAATAAAAAAAATTGTCCCTCTCATGGAAAACTGTTCCATATGTATGTTTATACCTTTATGGGAAGCAAACAAATCGCTTGAAGACGGACACGTTACAAACTGTAAAAGGACAAATGCCTTCTCAGAGTATGCAAATGGGGAGGGTAAGTGGAGAGTAAAATGGGTCATCCCACTTGTATAATGTGAGATGAACACTATTTGTCTTCAACTTGTGACGAATAGTGCCCGTTTTCAGTTAAACGAACCGAATAAAGAGTAAGGAGTAATAAAAATGCATATGAAAAAAAAAAGTTGGCAAATTAATAGTTTGTGATCATTAAAATGTAATTACGTGAACGATAATAAGATACCACGGAGTGACTTTGCCTACGACTTTTTTTATCAACAATGTACTCCTTAGGGCTTGCTTGGGATGAGGGTAATTATTACGGGAGTAATAGAGCTTAAATGAACTAAAAAATGAAGGGAAGTGAAAGGGTTGAAGATGGAAATGGATAGAAATGGGGAAATATAGTGTAATAATCCCTCTATTAAGGGAGTAAAAGTTACCTACCTCCTCCTTCAAGTAATACATTACCTCCATATGGAGGTAATAATTCTTCCCTCACCTCCTCTTTTCCCCCTCCACAACCACCACAAAGCACCAACCTCCTCCAATTTCTTCTTGTTTTAGCTCCTATTACTCCCTTAATAATTACTCTCATCCTAAGCAAGCCCTTATTGTATTATGCACGAGGAAGACATTATATGTGGGATATCGGTTTTGCCTCCGTCAAATTTTCATGAATAATTTTGTGTTTTTTATTTGTATGCTGAGAGCAAAAACAATACGAAGGATATCGACTATACTCCAAAATTATATATGTACACACTACACATACATTACCCTATTTAATTTGGCAAATTTGTATTTGTTGCATTAAAATAAGTTTCTAAGGTTAGCTACAAGAATTGCATCCGATTTATTCCGAATTACATTCATACCATCGAAATGAACTCAAAGTAAATGCAAAGGATCTTGACTCCTTAGACCATCTCCAACCTTGAGGAAGAGGCAAAGTGAAAGAATGAGGATGTAAAAAAAATTCTGCAAATGAGTGTCTAACCATGAGGATAGTAGCTCAGAAAATGAAGGAAGAAGGAGTTGAGCGAGAAAGGAAAGAAGAAAGAGCGGAGGAAGAGGTGGGCCAGAAAGAAGAAAGGAAAGAAAAAGAGTGTACAACAATGAATTAATTGGTGCAAATTTCCCTTCTTTCTCAAGTTTTGGCTTCATACGCATAGTACATTGCATTTGGTATATATAAAATACCAGTTGGTCTCTCTTGTGACGGTCACAAGCTTGTGACGGACTAAATGTGACCATTATATGATAAAAAATAATCCTCCATAAAATGTTACCAGTCATATACTGGTTACATTTTCCATAAAAATGGTCACATTTGCTTCGTCACAAGCTTGTGACGAAAAGTGCCCGTCACAAACGAGAATTTGGGTTCTTTTATCATTTTATGTGTTCTTGCCTTTAATTAATCTATGTAATATATAGTTTGTTTTTTTAAATATTGTATTAATGTAGCCTTGTAAAATAATGTTTTAAATGTTATGTCTTTTATGTTTTATAATTAGTCATAGAATATATATTATTTTTATAAAAAAACGTCTTGTTTTTTTAAATAATAAAACCGACTTTTATATGGTAAATACAAATGCAGAGTTATCTTAACAAAGAAAGATGTATACGGATAAGATTGTATAAAATTGGATTGATGATATCTCGTTTCTTCGATCCTGTTCGTTGAACAAGATTGCGGATAAGATTGGATAAGATTGCGGATAAGATTGGATTGATGTTGATATCTGACTTGTTTGATAATTGTTGGGTCTATACAGATTACGGATAAGATTTTTAGATAACATTGGATAAAAATGGATTGATAATTTCTATTTTCTCCCCTATAAATAGCCAATAATATTGACATATATCAACACACCTCTCCTTTTATTGTTTGTTTTATTTCCTACATTATCTAAAAACATCATCTAATTTAATTTAATTCTTCTCAGGGATAATTTGGAATTTCAAATGAGAGAAATTTTTAGAAAAATTAGAGAAGATACCATTATAGTCCCTTCACAAAATAATCCAAATCAGAGTTATAATCCAAATCAGAGTTATAATCTAACTCAGAGTTATAATCCAACTCAGAGTTATAATCCAACTCAGAGTTATAATCCAACTCAAAGTTATAATCCAACTCAGAGTTATAATCCTTCCCACAATATGACCAAACTTATTCAAATAATCTAGAAAACTCGTCTAGAAAACCCGAGTAAATTACTTTAATAAGTTTTTAATATAAAAAATTGTGTGGGGTATATTAAAGTAAGAAAGATAAAATGATGAAAGAGAGTGAGATGAGGAATAAGTATAAATCATTGTGGTATGAGTAATTTGGTTGTTAATTGAAAAGTTGAGGAATAATCAGGTGGATGAGTAAGAAGTGATGAGAGAGAGTGGGATGAGGAAGAGAAAAATTTATGGTTGGAGATGGTCTTAGGGCGTGTATCAGATTAACTCAAAGTAAGTGGGGCCCTATTTCAATTGCATAAAACTTGGGAGCGTTTGGACTTTGTTTCTCATCGACAACTAAGACTACGTTTATACATATGGCTAACATGGGCTATGAAAAAAAGATAGCATATTTCCCATAAGATTGTCCTATAGTATATGACTGATCCAATATGAGATTAGCCAACACTTAATATTTCATTTTATTTACATTTTTTATGATCCAACATCTTCGGATGAATACCAACCTATTAAATATGCAAGTTATCAAAATATAACATTATGTTATTTAAATAAAAGCTTTTTGTACAAATAAATTAACTATTATAGTTGGACTTTGCATTATTGGACTGAAAAACTCGTTCCAGCAGTTCCAAGTCCAAATTTCTCGTGTTCACGACCAACTAAAGATAGCACATGGATGACCCGCACCATGGGCGGAGCTACTAAGTAGCATGGGGTGGCAGCCGCTACCCCAAACTTAAAAAAATTGGTTAAGAAGACGAATTTTTGCTATACCCCAATTAAGGCTGAACAACCAGTTTACATATAACTAACGAATCGCGTTCTATATAAGTATATATGCATAAGTTAACACATGGCTCAGTGGTATAGCTATTAGTCTTTTTGCATGTAGTCCCGGGTTCGACTCACAATCCATACATATCTCTTTTTTAAATGGACCTTAAATGCATTCAAATGCTTCTTTTGCCGGTCGGCTAAACTTCACGTATTGAAGAATTACTCCGCATTGTCTTTTCTTTTATCACTTTATTTTATTTGTAACATATTGAATTTCAAATTGATGATGTTCATTATCTTTGTCTACCGCTTATTTCATTTCTTATTTTTATTATTTGTAACATATTTTCAAAATTGACGATATTATTATCTTTGAGTATCGCTGATTATTTTTTTTCTAACCATATTGCATACAGTTAAGTTTTTACTATGAAACACAAAGCGAGAATCAAAGTCACCGTTAGAATATAAAACAAAAACGACGAATAAGTCGTTAAATTGCAAAATGAAAAATCGATGATTACAAAAAAATTGATAAATTTGAAATAAGTTTTCAAATGAAATGAAAATAAAAAAAAACTAAAGTTGGTTTGTAACAACCTTTTAAGTCATTATATAGCACTCATTGTACTTTAGTTATACGTTTGTTTGTGAATCGGTTTTATAGGTTACATACTCCGTAGTTTTTCAATTTCCAATTTTTTTGAAATATCTGTAAGCTAATTTTTTCGCTGCCCCAAATATAATACTCTGGCTCCGCACCCGTGATTATATATATACTTCTTTCCCCTCTACAAATTACAAATGTATGCATTGAGTTTACTTTTTGTAAACAAAAAAAAAACAGTAACCGTCGTATAAGAAAATTATTGTTCAATTAATTGTATGATTTTATTAATATTTAATAATGTTTGTTTATTTATTTTGAAGTTATTACTTTTTTTTTTTAATATTGTAGTATCATGTTGTACTTCTTTTTAAGAAAAATGTTTTCTTTTTTTCCGTAAGTATCAATTCATTTGAATATTTAATCAAATATCCTTTGATTCTTTCTTTATTTAGGCTCTTAATGTGTGCTCTCAGGGCACGCGTTAGAAAAACCGATTTTATATTTATCTTAAATACATTTAAAAAAATTATCAAAATGAAATTATGATATAAGTATACAATATAAATATATGTTGTTAAAAAAATCAGGTTTTAGGTGTAACTGTCTAAGTAAGGCTTGATAAAATAACAAAACTATGAACTTAGATCTTGTAAGTAGGTTAAGAAGTTTATATTAGTATTTATTGAAAAAATTAGGTTTAAGTAGGACTACAATAACAACTGATAAACATGGTTTATTAACCCAACATTTAACTAAGGTAAAGAATGAAGTAAAGGCTTTAATTATACTTAACATTTCAAATTTCCTTGTAATACTAACACACATGCAATAATATTAAGCAACAGTTCCACAACATGAAACAAGGGAACATCGTCAACTAAAATGTCATGCAAATTGTTATGAGAAATGACTGTCGCGCAAAAATTGTTGGACGTAGTTTAACTCATTGCCTCGTTTTACATATACGTGCAGCTTACTGTTTGATTATTATTTGCATAAATGATTCGTGTAAAATTTGAATAAAGGACGTGGATTAGAATCGCAAATTAAAGAGCTAATTGCATATACAACCATGCTCAAACTATAAAATATATATTATTGGTATTATAACTATACCTCCATCTCGGGAGTATATATTGTGTTAAATATTGTGCTTTTGTAAGATCAATCTTACTAGAGAATACTCGGGAGTACATAAAAAGATAATGAAAAATTGATAGAGGATTTGAAATATGTGTAGATGTTTCACATTATCCTATTCAATGGACTACACAAGTCTCAAAGTATATTGGTCGATTAAATGTGTGAATGTTTCACAACATCAAAGTTGTAACCACTAAAATACATCGTGAATGTTAAGATTCAAAATAGGCATTTTTATCTCAAAACATCACCTTAAAAGTTGAGATGATTTTAGTCACGTAGCCCGAAAGTTTGAATCTTGAAAGCATCCAAACATCTCAAGACATGTGGTATAAATAGGTTTGTGCATTATTTGCTTATTGTTATTAGGGGTGGTCAAAGATAAGGTCCGCCAGCTCGACCCGGTGCGGCCCAATTCGCCATTCGGGCCACCCTCTTCCTTGGCTCGCAGCCCACTTTCCGGGGAGTGTCCGCCCCCAGCCCGGGGAGTGTCCGCCCCCCTCAGCTTAGCCTGACCCGCCGAAAGACCGACCCGACCCCCAGCCTGCCTTAGGCCCGCTCAAAACCTTCTAGATAGCCCCTCTGTTGCAATAGAAATTAAGAATGAGGGTGACTTTTCTACCTTTTTGGTAAAAAAATATTTCTTTCTTGGTCACTTCGGGGCCCCTCTTCCTTGGGCCGCCAGCCCGACCCCTGCCCGGTCCGACCAGCCCTCATTCAGGTCCGATTTTGGCCCCCCTCACCTAACACCCCCTTAATACTCTATATTTCTGTAAGGGGGGCTCGTCCGAGTAAGGCTACTCGACCGAGTAGTTTTGGCTGATGCTTAAATCAGTACTCTGATCTCGCGTGCTCGGCCGAGTGAAGTATGCACTCGACCGAGTGATGAGTCTTACTCGACCGAGTACGATGGATTTCAGCGGACGGATGATTAAGGGTTATTAAGAGGAGTTAGTTTTCATTAAATCAGTTTACATACGTTTCTTAATCACAAACCCTATTTCTCAAATACTCTATAATTCCTCAAGAAACCTTTGATCATCTCGTGTCGGATCCAACCTTTTGCTACGTTGATTGATTGCTTGGGTAAGTATCCTTGATTGATTGCTTGGGTAAGTATTCACATATACCTTTTGCTACGATGAATACCTACCTATTATGTTAATTGCATGTTTAGGGGAAGGAATTTATAAAAGAATATTTTTGAATAGAATGATTGTGATTTGCTGCGGATTTGCGAAAAGGTGGAGTTTCTGTTAGAACCATGATTGATTGATGATGACAAGTTCCTTTTGCTATTTAATCGTGTGCGTGTTTTTCTAAGTGTTCAAATGTAGTTTGAGGCATTCAACTCATGCCTCAAGATCATTTTAAATCTGCCCAAGGTTGATCAAGACGAAGACAAATGATGCTTAGTTTAGAAGTTGTAATCAAGATAGTTTAACTAACTCGCTTATTATCCAAGTGTCTACAAAACCACAGTGCTGATCACTGTGGTTTCTGATTCAGCACAACGGAGATACTTTAAAATGATTTCAAAATTCAAAACTTGCTACAAACATTCAAATATCTTTTGAAGTTCATGATATTGGAAACAAAGAAAAAGAGAAATTGAGAGGAGGAGACATATTTTGGAATTTACTTGGACAACCTTTTCTAAAGTCAAAAAGGGTTTTTAACTTCTTTCCCAAAATAGATAAAAGTAAAAGGGTATCTTTTGGTATCCTACTTTACTTCTTTATCAATTTTGGTAAAACCTTTTCACCCAGTAGACAAAAACCAAAGCACATGTGCAAACTGTTTTGTGTCACAAAGTTTGTCTTTTGAGAAAAGAGATTTTATACTTTTCCTCACCTAATCACTTTATAATCTATAAATAAAGACACTCTTCTCTCACAACTCTCAAGACTTTTCTGAGCTATTCAAGAGAAAATCATTTGCAAATCATTTATGCTTTCAAGTCCTTGTTCTTTTAAGTGCTTTTGCAAAATCAGTTTTCTGTTTTAAAAGTCTTCACTTGTTTTCTGAAAAATCTCCTATGAATCAGTTCGTTGCACTGTGAAATTGTAA
Source organism: Heliosperma pusillum (assembly GCA_022085475.1). Taxonomy (NCBI): domain Eukaryota; kingdom Viridiplantae; phylum Streptophyta; class Magnoliopsida; order Caryophyllales; family Caryophyllaceae; genus Heliosperma; species Heliosperma pusillum. Next base: position 139,972 of record JAIUZE010002961.1, on the reverse strand, counting down.
GCTTGCTCAATTATCTTGTGTTTAAGTCAAACTGTTGATCTCCCCGTTCTTTAAAGAGAACAATTGAGAACCCTGACTCTGTAAACTAGAAGATAAGAACAAAAGACTCTCGAAGCGGAGTAGTGTTAAGTGCTTATTTTACGTGTATTTAGTAGCTTAATTAGGCTTATTTTGACTCCCCTTGATATGATTTTAGGCTACCTTTGCATGATTTCGTCATATTTTGATATATACTACGCTTTGGTATGTTTCGTGTTTGTTTCAGGTTAAAACGAACCATCCTTGGAAAGGGGTATCCGTGATAGGAATGATGAGAAACGAGTTCTCGGACATTGGAGTGAAGGACAAAGGCTTAGATGTCATGAGCATAGAGATTGAAGTATTTTATGAAGAAGAAAAGAAAAGAAGAACTCCCCCGGGCGGGGATATTTTGTACCCGGGCGGGGATATTGACACTTGAAGCCACAATTGAGCATAAGCACTCCCCCGGGCTGGGGGAAATTAGCCCCGGGCGGGGGGACTGCGAAAACACCTATTCGAGTCTTGAAAACTCCAATTTAGCTTAGTTTTCAAGTTCTAATAAAAGACCTATTATTAAAAACCCTTAGAGAGTGAGTTTTTCATACATTGTTTTTATCTTATGCTTAGATTATCATTAGGCCTAATTACAAGAACCCTCTAGATTAAGATTTAATTACTTCGCTCTTTGGATTATTGCAATTATATTTCGTTCTATTCAACATTCAGGTTCTTTAATTACAAGTATTCTTTCATCTATTCTTTTAATTATGTCTTATATTGTTTTAATTATGAATTGTTTGTCTTGTTTTATTATGAGTGAGTAATTTCCCATCTAGGGTTCGTAGGATTGTTGTAGGGATGACAAGCATGAATTGAATTGTTTATTTTGATTACCTAATTGGTATCTCGGATTTAGATAAAGATTTATATTGAATTGGATTGTTGTTTTTGATTGAATGAATCTAGGAGCAAATTAATTGTTCATTGGGAATTGAGAATTGTTTTGTGACGAGATTTATCCACCATGTTCATCATCTAATAATAGGTTAAAGCTAAATTAATTTGTGGAAGCAAGACGGTTTAGTTTAGAATATTAATCTTATCTTTGATTATTAGTTATTCATGGAAGTGTCTAATTGATAATTAGGACTCAACTATCAACTTAATGCCTCTACTTTGTTTAATTTGCTTATGGAAGTAAGTAGGTTGATCAATATTAGAGAGTTTAATTGATTCGGAAGAGTTATTAATAGCAAATTAGGTAGTGTCTAATCCGAGTAGTGATTTGGTAATTATTTATCCTTAGTAGAGCTTGTCGACCTATAACGAGACTATGGACCTTAGACCTTTTAGTTATTGATTAAAATCGTTGTTATTTGCTTATAAATTTAGTCTAGTTAATTCTCTATTATTGATTCCTCGTAGTTAAAGTATAATCTAATTTGACTAGTACTTAACTTTACTTCCCTAAGATCGACTCGTAAGCATCTACAATTGACCCGTACGCTTGCGGTATTTTTAACTGAACAAGTAGCTTTGGGTTTGAGTGCAATCTTAGTTGATTGGGGTAGTTATTTTATTGTAAGGGGTTTAGTCATTAGAGTTAATTTCTAAACATCAATAAAATAACACTGGACGTAGGCTTCAGAGTAGAAGCTGAACCAATTTTAAAAACATCTTGTGTACTTTAATTTCCGCTGCTTATCTCTAGTTATATCATTTCGGAAAACACAGAATGACCACAGTCATGCTCACTGTGACATAATCTTGCCGTCTTTCTTTGGGAACTTAACAAACTATTAAGTTTCTCAAGAAATTGACTCCTTGTCTCTATTATGTCCTTGAGTTACATTGAAAAATTTAAAAATGACACCTAATTCACCCCCTCCCCCTCTTAGGTGCTTGGATCCATACTCTTCAGTTTCCTTACTCAGTTTATTTGTATTGCTAATTGATGTGATAAGATGATATGATTCTTGATATGTGATTGATGATGATGGTCACTGTTGTGACAATGATGGGGTTTGGAGTTGTTGGCGATGATTACTATGTTACTATGGTTTGGTGATTCTGTTGGGAGACGGATAACACCCCGCGTTCGCCCCCTAGTTATCCCGCCACGTGGGGGATGTGCACATTAATGTTTCGGGTTATCTTACTATGGCAAGATGGAAGTTTGGCGCCTGTGGCTGCGGTCCAGGGTTAATAGGTGGTTTTGTAGAGTAGGGATGGTAACCTGACTCTACTGAGATAGCCGCTGCGATGGCCCTCCGGTTTCTCCTTTGCATTGTGCTTATCTTGTACGTTAGTCGGTATATGCGAATACTGACCCCGTTAATGTTTTATAAAACTGTTGTGATCCATTGGGAAATGGTGAGCAGGTGATCGCAGGTAATCGCTAGCATTGCGTGGGATCGAGGATGAGATCACTGTATTGTGTCTAGCTTTCGCGTGTTGTTTGGAGTCTTGAACAATTAGGAGTCATTTCTTTATTGTCGAACATTGTTGTTTATTTATTAACACGATATGATTACTGAGTTGGATTGTTGGTCATATGGTATGCCATCTGTTTTGGGATTCTGTATTGACATTTAAACGTTGATTAAATAAATGTTGTTTCTTTATTGCTTGTTGTGATATTTACTACCTCGGGCAACCGAGATGGTAACACTCTCATGTGCTAAGGCAGTCTTGTAAGGGACCTTGGTGTATGAGGGTGTTACACCCCCTGCCAACATGATCTGACCCGCCCGACCCGTAGTTTTGACTACCCCTAGTCTTTATTGGGTAAGACTGATGATCACTATTTATTTACATATTTTATGCTTCCTTTAGGTACATAAGACTCGATTTTCGTCTTTCCCTGCTTGTTTCTATGCTATTTTAGCTAGAATATCGATTCTGCCGCTTCTATTATGTTTTAATGCAGATTGGATGCATTGGGAGCTTTTAGAGTTGGTATGGAGCATGGCGGAGTCAGATCGTAGAAGGTTAGGCACGGGAATCGAGAGCAATGGAGAAGAAATGAAGAAAAACGAAGAAACATGCCATTTTGAAGGATGCTCGATCGAGCAACATCACTCTGCTCGATCGAGTCGTTCTAGCGTCATGCTCGATCGAGCAGATTCACCTTTGCTCGATCGAGCAGTCTAGTATTTGACGGTTTTCGGATTTCCTAAATTAGTTTAACCTAGTTAATTAGATTATTATAAAAGGAAAACTCGTCTTTCATAATTAGATACGCTTTAATATTAGAAACTGAAGTTTTGTTTGCTTTGTTACTGGATTGATTCATCAAGACTATTATTTTTAGTTCAAGCTTGTAATCGGTATTCTTTAATTTTTCTTTGTTATTCAATTAGTCACTTTTTAGTTCTTTAATTATTCTTTGTTGATCATTTCATTGTTATTGTTAATCATGTTTACTTTATTTATTATCGTTGTTATTGATATCGTTATGAGTAGCTAAATTTCTATATATATAGGGTTGAAAGGGGGATCTAGGATTGTTAGAAGGGATAGACTAATTAATTGAATTGTAATAGCATGGTTATCGTTTGATTATCGTTTTAAATCTAGTTGTTTAATTACTGGCCAAGATTAATTAATTAGTCTCGCAAATTAGGATTAACACCAACTGGGTTAAGACTAAGATAGGCTACGATAATTGAATAGAACTCGTTTAATGATAGCGATCGCATGTTAGATTGTAGATCTAAATGACATAATTGAATCGATCGATCTTGCGACCTTAGTAACTTTATTGCATGATAGTGTATTACACCCTTACCCTCTGAATAATAATCTTAGTGAACCTGAGACCCTAGACTTTTAATTTTATTGATTTCAACCTTTTATTGTTATTGTTTGTTATTAGTTTAGGAACACAAATAAAAAACCCACGAAATTGTTACTATAAGAGACGAACCTAGTTTAACAGATTAGAATACTACCGCTTCCATGTGGATTCGATACCTTACTTACCGCTGACTATTAGTTAGTAGTGAATTAAGATTACTTTGATTAAGGTGACGCGACTTTACCCTTATCAACGACGGTGGTATGGTGCGACATATAAAAAATGATCACTTTATGATAAATAGTGACCATTTTATGCTAAAAATAGACCACTTTTAAAACGGGTCATTTTATGTCAATAAAATATGATCACTATTTAACATAAAGTAGTCATTTTTTTTTACCATAAAATGATCACGTGTATGGCGATCTTATCTTATAATTTGTGTTATTCTCTATTCAAACTTTGAAGATAATCAAGTGAGAACCTTAAGAAACATTGATTAGCCGGACTCTCATTACTGATTTTATACTCTAGTCAAGAGTCTTCTAAATATCATACAATAACCATTTATAACCAAATACCTACTCTCATCTTTGAAAATACAGTTGGTCTCTCTTGTGACGTTCACAAGCTTGTGACGGACTAAATGTAACCATTTTATGATAAAAAGTAATCATCCATAAAATGTTATCAGTCATATAATGGTTACATTTTACATAAAAATGGTCACATTTGCTCCGTCACAAGCTTGTGACGAAAAGTGTCCAATATTAATGAGAATTTGTGTTGAAAATAGTCCAATATTAATGAAGTCTTCATCTGTATGAATTTGAAATACCAACAATCTCGAGGATATTATAGGTTGGGCTTCTAGATACAAAGCATGCGTGGAATAATAACAATAGAATTTCGTATTAATAGTCAACATTCGAGACCCATGACTCACCCTCTTTATTGTTTTTTTCTTCTTGGTTGACCCATCTACACCTTTCACTACTTATCTTTAATCTTTAGCATCCACTACACTAACTATTATATAAAATTAATCGTAAATTAATTAAAATACATTAGCAAATGATCGAAGTACAGATAGAAGTACTTACATAGTACATGCATGGTAGATTAATTATGCATCGGAAATCTTGTTAGACCGTCTTACTCATAAATTATGTAAAACATATCTCTGAATGTTACTCCCTCCGCCTCAGTGAATGGAAAGAGTAATTACTATCGTTTTACAGATTTTTTCTGTAAGACAGCATTGGATGACAATTAATTAGGGTTAAAAGCCTAATTAAAAATAAGGGTTAATAATTACATAACTTGAAGTCTTGAATCACAACAAGATAGTATGGTACCAACAAAAACGTGATTATATACTCCTATCATTTGAATTGACATATACATAAAATATAAAGGATACCAATAAATAAAGTATAAACACGATTGATATGATATAGTATATGCCCAAGAAATTAAAGAAAGGCCAAGAAAATATACTCCAAGATAGTAAAGAACATCATGATCTTTATTCAAAATAGCGTTGGAGAAGCATGAATCTTAGAATAAACCTCTCTCTAACACCTTCAATTATATACTATAATACGTACGTTACGTACATAATAACTTTGTAGTATTACTTATTAATAAACTAGCAAGAACGAAAAGACAAAGCATGATTAACGTAATGACGATGATGATTACTATGAAAACGATGAGGATGACTACTACTACTACTACTACTCGAGTTATTTTCCCTTTCAATTCGCCATCGAAGATCGAGAAAATCATCGATCGAACAAGGCAACTTCAGCGGTCCGTCTACATGGTACCCGTAAACTTCACGAGCTCTATCTAAAAGACTCATAAACAAAGGATGATATATCAAATTTATTGGTATTTCTAATCTTTGACCATTATTTTCACTTTCTTCTTCTTCTAACCCTACTTGTACTACCATCCATCCTTTCTTAACCTTCATCTTTATTATTTTTTGGGATTTTGTTTTGTTGATTACAATAATAATAATAATAATAATAATAATAAAGAAAGTGTAAGAAGATTATTTATTTGTGATTTTGTGAATTTTTTTGGAAGAGAGATGTGAATAATGAGGAGTAAGAAGTGGTTGTATTTATAGTAGAAATTATATGTGTTTTGATTCTTGTAGTAGTCGGCTTCGTACGTGTGTATACGGATTTATTTGGACTTGTGATCTTTTTCTAAGTCATATTTTATATTCTTTTTATTTCTCTATAAAAACTACTCCCTCCTAGTTTGATTGTTGTTCCCTATTTCCTTATTGAGCTTAGTTTGGTGTTGTTGCCTCTTTCCTTATTAATTAGCTGTATGTGGGGTAGTGTGTTTTATGTGGTCCAAATTCACTTTCTTAATGACATCAAACAATTTGAAAAATAGTCCATAAGGTCTCTATTTTTATTCCTAGTAGGAGAGAGTTGTATAATCCCCTATTAATTAAAAGATTAAGTCTATTTACAATATTTTCCCAATCAAGTTGTCTCATCAATATTTTGGGTTCATATTACCTCTTACGAATTACATAGTGGGCATATCAATAATTTATGCAATCTTAAATACAACCATAAGAATAATTTATTAAATTTTAAAATATGTTAATCATATCGATTTAATTACAACTTTATTTACCACACCTCTCTACAAATACCGCGCTGTAGCACGGGATCTATACTAATATTTTATTATAAGAATTCAGCTCTTATATATGAGTTTTATGTCTTTTTAGTAACTTTTTAATGTCCATAATGACTACAGAGTATTTTGCAATGCCAATAATTCTATTTTAACTTCATAACCCTTTTTATTAGAGAATTATTTATTATTCTTGATCATTTTATAAATTTTCATTAGCTTTTTAACCTATAAATGTAGAATTGTTTCATTTAAATTACTATAAGACCATTTTATTGGATACTTACTCATACAGTGGTAGAAAAGACAATTAAACTGAAAAAATATTATAAGATGTGAAAATAAATTACATGAAGTACATATATATATATAAGGGTACTTGTTAAATGTATTGCTGAGCCTTTCTACATATAAAAAAATCAATTGTATAGGCAAGTTAAAACAACAATATAATTCGGTAGTTGATATACGGAGTATTCGTTTTGGTATAAAGAAATTTATCGGAGCAAGTTTAATGCAGATGAGATTTAAATCTGTATTATGAGTATAACTTTTGTTGGAATAATGCCTAAAATCAGTTTAGTTGCCCCTGAAACCTAAACGGTATTCGTTAATCTGTTTGGCCTAAGATTATGCTTTGGGCGTATGGCCTGTTATTGAGTCTTTATAGGTTTTATGTACTAGATCCTAGAGAGTACTATATATAAACTTTCTAAGTCTAACCCTAGCTAGCAGTTATGCTATTATAACAATCTGAATTCTGAATCTGAAAACTTTGTAATACTTCTGAACATTAATAAAACTCTCATCTCTTCTACCATGTGGACGTAGCTAACACATAGAAAGACACCGTTAGTGAACCACGAAAATTTACATATTATCGCCTTTATTGTTCTTTATTTGTTCTTTTATGTTGTAACAACTTTTTATAATTTAATTGATTGAACTAGCTGATACAAGTACCTGAGTAGTTACTGGTTTATAGCCAATGACTAAAGGATCAAATATACCAAGTTACCAACTATCAAACAATCAAATTTGGCCGTATCTATGCTGATTAAGATGAAAAAGAGTGGGATTACATCACAATTTGACTTGGCCTATTGGAGCAATGAGGAGACTTCTTTATTTTAGTTCCTTACCTAGAATTTGGGTCAATTTTAAGTCACAAATTCTCATAATAAACGGCCTATGAGAAAATAGAATTGAGACTTCTTAACCTGGATCGGATTCATTTAGGTTCTGACTTCGGTCCACACTTTTTGAAGTTTCGGTTTGGCCCGATCCAAGACCTGTTAATTTCGTTCCAGACGAAGATTTTGGTGTTTTAAGGTTACCTTTCGCCTTTTTATAAAGTAATCAAGTATTTTTTCTACAAAATAGTATTATAAAACTTAATACATACTCGTGGTTATTTATGTTAAAAATACCTTAATCAACTAATTTATTTGGTTTAATAAAGTTTAGTTTTGATTATTAAATACCTATAAATGATAAATGATAAATTTCGGTCTCTTTCGGTGCAAGACCGGACCGGACCGGATCAAGAAATACGGCTTCAGTCCGATCCAAGACTGGATTTTTTAGGTCATGTGTTTGGTGATCAAGTCTGATTCGGTTCGATTTTGGACCAATTCTCAGCCCTAGTTAAAGCTAGTACAAATGCAAATATATGTTCTAAAAATACTAACCACGCTAGGATACAAATTACTTTTATATATATAAATAATTAAGAAATTTTGCTATGCATGGCAAAGACCGAACAATTTTTAAGCACAAGAGTCAGTTTAAGTGGTATAATTCTTTTGTTGCAACCTTGAAATTGAGGGTTTTATTCCTACTATACATACCAGCGACATAGTACAAATATTTAACTATTTTTTTGCTACAACCACGGCTGACATACATGAGACTCAATCAACACGACTCATTGTCACCCTCCTTAATGCCCCATCGGTTAAACACCAGCTATGTCATTTATGTCAAAACTTTAAACCCAAGGCCTCGCATGCTAGTCCAAAACTTTACACCGCCGTTCTCGAGTTTTGCTATTTTTTACGGTAAGAGAGATTGTGCTTTAATTTCGTGATTGAAAAACTTGTATAATTACGATCAGAGCCAGTGTGGTCATAGGTAACGCGCGGGTTCAAATCCTCTCGGCCTCCAAAATCTTACGAAGTGCAATTTCAGCACATGGTATGGGGGCATGTGCTGATGTGCACTGACCACTCTTCAAGTCCAATGGGCATTTGAGTGAGGGGCGTAATAAGATATACATATGATAGCTGGTCCTCGACCATCGATCACCTTTAAGATTTTGGTTAAAATGATTCATCTATGTAATATACAAAACTAATTAAACACATACGGTTGATAAAAACTAATGTACACGACCGTTGTGATCGTACTGTTCAAGCCTAATACATTTTACCCGAAAAAATAATTCGAGTCCAATACAAACGGTTCCAAAAAAGGTAAATCGTAAATAAAATAAAAACATCTAGAGATTACTACTAGTTAGTACTCCACCTACGAAGTATATCACGTAATTATCGAACCCACACTTGAAACCTTTTCCTAAACTTGACTAAGAATTGCCAACTAATAGTTACGGCCTTTGATCCTATCAAGAGACCAATTACGTTGAAAATTGATACGATTATAGAGATTCCAAGATCCAAATCAAGTTATTGTATCCATTAATAAAGCAAGTTAATGGCCCATTTTACATACGGTGTAACTTTCTCCAAGTCACTAAATTGTCATCACTTTTATCTTTCACTTTATAACCTTCTTTTTATCTACATATACTTTTTTTTTTCGACTTTTTGGTGTAAAAAATTATCAAATCCAAGTGAAATGTTGTCTTTTTACGTTGATTACATTTAATTGCACCATGTCTACCCGCTTGAGTACAATGTTAATACTATATATATAATGTAATTAGTGGTAAACGACATTAGCAATGCACAAGATTAACAATGTCTTAATGGATGCCAGTGAATTATGAACGGCTGTAATCCATAATTATCAGATCGTGAACTAGGTCATTTTCAACCAAAAGTTTTAGCCGATGGTTGAAGCCCCAAGATCGTGTTTATACTCAAACACATCCCCTTACATGCATGTCCTTTAGTCTTAAAGTGTGAATACAACGGCAGTCTTCTGCAAACCCGGTGCTGATATTCCACTTTATAAATGAGGCGGGCTCATACCATGTTAAATCTTGCAAACGTGCATGAGCCAAACTCAAATGGGTGAGAGAGTCCGCTTCATAATCCTAATCACTATCCACGTACTCTTAAACCAATTAGCAACAGATGGACTAGTCTCTTTGCTAATAAAACAGTAATCTATTTCCTCTTTATCAATGTGTACAACACTCGCATATAGTTCTATTGAATTCTTCAAAAATACTAATGAGTTCAAAATCCAGTTAATTTGCGGACAAATCGATTAGTTGATATAATGGTCGTTTAAAAAGCGTTTTAATAAATAATCCTTCAGATTAATCAATTGATAACGTTGGGGCTAACTAATTATCTTAGTGGGACACTAATGATCTTAAATAGTGGAAAGTAGGAAGAGTTATATATGCCCACAACTCCACTAATAATGCAATTAGTCAAAAGTTGATGATACGACGTCGTCTTCAGCCAGCAGTACGGATGGCCGTGCATGGTGTACATAACTACATATAAGTGAGAATAAAGGAAAGAACAAAAGTTGAAAACGACCGTACAACAAGTGCAATCTAACGGAATAAATAACATATCTTACCAAGTTTTATTTTGAGTGTATTCGAGTCATCACTTATTAAATATTATAATCTGCCCTTAGTTTTTTAATAAGAACAATGATTTTAATATAGAGTATTTAACTAAGAGAAAGCCTCTTAGAATAATTAATGTTGACCATTAAAGTTAATATTTGAGTGAAATGATCGTACATGGTGTTACTTGATAGTTCGATATGGTTGTGTTTTTTTTTTGGTACATGAGAGGTATTTACTATTTAGCTATTAATATTATGCTAGGGGTAGCAACCCTAAAAATATCCTCTTGAAGAATCAGATGGAGACCCGAGAAGGGTAGATCTAGCACCGCCGTAATAGTACTTAAATTGACCCCTTAATTAGCAAGCCAGTCCGTAGCTCGATTAGCTTCCCAATAAAAAAGCTCCAGCTTTATCGACCAAGTGTCATCCCTAATCAGTTCTTTGCATTTCCTAACCAAATACTACTTCATATGGTGGCTAACAAGTTGAGCTTCTTTAATAAGAGGGATACAAGGTTGATTATCCATGTGAATAATGAGCTTATATGAAGAAACCGAAGCTCCTTAGCCCGCTCCAATAATCCAGCTAAAAGGGCCAGTAGTTCAGCCTTCATCGATGAGCACATTCCACACGAGAAAAAATAAGCAGATAAAAAATTACCCAACTTATCCCGGAAAATGCCACCACTCCCCGCTGCCCTTGGGTTCCCTTTTGAGGCTCCGTCTGTGTTAAGTAAAATCCAACCATGTGGTGGAGGTGCCCATCTTATAAAAACTTCTCTTTTGAGGCGGTGGCGGGCTTAGGAGTAAAAATTGAGAACCTATCATGCGCCCTTTTTTGTTATATCGAACTGATTGAACAAGAAAGACCGAGGATCCAACGGAATTTCCTCGTCACGACCAAAAATAATATAATTGCGCCACCGCCAAATCCACCAACAACACATCGGCCAATCTTCTAACCCATCCGAAAAATTATTATTGCTAGCGTCGTTATTACAAATCCAACTTGAAAATGCTGATGAATAAAAAGTATTGTCCGAGATTCGATCTCCTATTTGATCCCAAATGAACCGAGACATGGGGCAAGAACGAAGCATATGTTCGGTCGTTTCCTCTGCTAACTGACATCTTGGGCACAATGGATCTTCACCCATATTCCGACGGACGCAATTAGTAGCGTTATCCATCAATCGACCGTGTGAAGCTAACCAAATAAAAAATTCTGATCCTTTGTTGGACCAGGAGGCGCAAAATAACATGCCAAATAGGTAGTTCGATATGGTTGTTCGTAGGCTTATATTGGTTACATGACTGATAAAACACGCTTATTTGTTTATGTTCATACAACCATGATTTTGATCCTAGTAAAACATGTTATAACGGATGTAAGAAAGATAAATAACTACGTGAAGAAAGTCAACAAATTTACGTGGTTCACTAGCAACTTGTTAGCTACGTCCACCGGCAGAAGGGAAGAATATTATTGATCTTGAGGATTACAGATTTCAGAGTATACTCGTAAGAGTATTCAGATTTCAGATGACTTAGACAGATATCAGATGACTCAGACAGATTTCAGATGACTCTCATAACAGATGTTTCCTAAATAGATTTAGGAAACCCTAACAGACATAGGAAACCCTATACTAATTTCCTAAACAGACAAGGAAACTAAATAATAGTTTCCTAAACAAATAAGGAAACTAAATCAGATCGAAATCCGAACAGAATCAAGGCATATTCTAACAAAACATATACAGTAATTAATATTTCCTGGTGTCACACTATCACATGAACATGAAGTATATGTATTATTGTTGCTCGTCGTCGTTGATCAAGGCTCGCATTCAAAATAATATAAGCCAAGATTCGTACGTTTGGATATGATCGACCATATTCTCCTTGTTTTTGAATTTAAGAATTCATAGAATAGTTAAAACACAAAACTCACTATAATCACGATGATTATATATAACACACACAAAAATAGGAAAAAAGGGTAATTTTTTATTGGGCTTTCGAAGAATCAAAATGACAAGAGGAATACTTAAATCACAATTTTTGAGTTCATACTCCTGATATAATTTTAATAGGTTTTCGAATTTTATATCATGATAATAGCCTTTTATTCCCATTGCCTTTTTCCATTGCCTAGACGGGGCGCATGTACAAGCACAAATTCTCATTTAAGACGATTACTATCCTGTCTTAAGTTTAAGATGTGTCAAATACGTATCAAATCGCATGACAAGTTGCTTAGGAAATGCCAATATTTTTTGTCTCTATTAGGTACATCAGTACATGTGGTGTTGGAAGTAATTGCTTCAAAAGAAGCTTACTAGTATCCCACATAGGAAAAATAAACTATGAGTCTGTTATTTATAAGTGACTACTTTTATGATACTACTAGATATGTAGTAGTGAAGGGACTCCACTGCCACACGCGCGCGCGCCACGCTGGGCCGGGCTCGGGCACGGGCTCTGGGCTCTGGTAGAGCACCTGCGGTGCGGGCCATCGGCTCCTTTTATTTTTTGGAGCAGGTAGTAGTCACTTAGCTGAAGTAGTCACTAAGCTGTCAATTGCACAATTTCCAAAAACCGATAGTTCAGTCTTCCATACTGACTATTGTATACTTTCAACCTTAATTGTGTAGTCTTCTAAATACAGATTTTCAAGGCTCTTAAATGCTGTTCTGGATCCTTCTTGTTCAGCCTATAAATACCCTCATTCTACATCATTCCAAACACACAACAAACAATCATCTTTCTCTCTCTTTACATACTTCGTAACTGATATCTGGCAACGTTCTGCAAGTAGTTCTCATTCCGAGTTTTTGTCGTACACCAAAGGCTTGGAGGTCGTGTATCCCTGGGGGTTGGTTGCCAAGAGGCCGTGTGTATCGAGCGGGGCAAATTCAACTTTAGGGCAGTGATCTTCATCACGCCACGACATTTTCTTCCGTCCTGTAAGATCTTTCCTGTTCATTGTTACTTTAATAGTCATACCGCCTACAGTCTAAAGTTGAATTTTTTTTTTTTAAAAAAAAAAAATTTTTTTTTTAGGCGATTTGGCTACACCGGTTTCTGATGCTTCTTTTAATCCTACCCTTATGCCTACTGTTTTTATTCCCGACATGTCAAAATTGGATTTATTTGATGGGAAAAATTATAGGCTATGGTCGGATAAAATAGATTTTCTTTTAAGTCAGTTAGGGGTCGATTATACCTTAACTAAATCTGAAGCACCAGAAAACAGTGAACGGGATTTTGCTAAGGATAATAAAACTTGTCGTGGTCTTCTTTTACATTATATGTGTGAACCTCTATTTATGATTTATAGTAAGCTTGAGACTGCAAAAGACATTTGGAGTGCTCTTAAAACTAAATACGGAACCGATGATTTTGGCACCAAGAAATATGCTTGCAATAGATGGTTGAATTTCCGTATAACTGACGACAAACCTGTTTTAGATCAAGTTCATGAATATAAAACTTTATGTGCTGATATTATTTCAGAAGGTATGAAATTTTGTGAAATCTTTCAAGCTAATTGTCTGCTAGAGAAACTTCCTTCATCCTGGCAGAACTATGTGCACTCAATGAAACATAAACAGAAAGATTTCACTCTTCTTGAGCTTGTGTCACACATAAAGATCGAAGAACAAAACCGCATTCAGTCCAAAGGGAAACAAGTTGATCATTCCTCTTCTAATGCTAACCTCGTTGAATCCAAGAATCAAAACAAGGGTCCTAGGCGCCACAACAATCACAAGGGCTCTAACCAGATCCATGGTATACAAAACCAAACAAATTTCAAACCAAAAAGACCTTTCAAAGGAGAATGTTTCACCTGTGGAGAAACAGACCACTCCGCCAGATTTTGTCCAAAGGGGTCAAATGGCAAGACAAGGAACAAACCTCAAGCACATCTCAGTGAAACCGATGAAGTCATTGCAGCGGTTGTTTCCGAGGTAAATCTGGTAAGCAACTCAACCGAATGGATTCTAGATACTGGAGCCACTAGCCACATTTGCTCCAACAAAGAAGCATTCAAAGAATACACTCCTGAAACTAATGGGCAATGCGTGTTCATGGGAAACTCGAGTACCACGGGCGTCATTGGCAAAGGTAAAGTGCAACTAAAATTGACTTCCGGTAAGGTCCTTGAACTTAACAATGTACTTCATGTTCCCGAAATACGTCGTAATCTCATTTCAGGCTCTCTTCTTAATAAGGCAGGTATTAAACTTTCCTTTGAATCTGACAAACTTGTACTCACTAGGAATAACAAATTTGTCGGAAAAGGTTTTTGTAATAATGGTTTGTTTGTGATGGACGTGGTGACTATTAATAAAAGTTCTCAAGCTTCTGTTTATATTGCCGAGTCCATTTCTTTATGGCATGGTAGACTAGGTCATGTTAATGTCGATTCAATTAAAAAATTAAAACATCTTGACCTTATACATGGATTCAGTAATACTCTTTTTGACAAATGTGAAGTCTGTGTAGAGGCTAAGCATCCCACACCACCCTTCAATAAGCAAGTGAATCGTGCCTCAACACTTCTCGAATTAATTCATACTGATTTGGGAGACTTCAGAAACTCTATGAGTAGAGGAGGTAAGCGTTACTACATAACTTTTATAGATGATTTTTCCAGATATACAAAAGTATATTTGCTAAGTTCCAAAGATGAAGCGGAACAGAAATTTCTGATTTATAAAACCGAAGTTGAGAATCAACTAGGCTTAAAAATAAAACGAGTTAGGTCTGACAGAGGCGGTGAATATGATTATCCCCTTAAAAACTTTTGCGAGGAAAGTGGCATAATTCATGAGTTCACCGCCTCTTTCACCTCTCAACAGAACGGAATAGCTGAAAGGAAAAACAGAACCTTAAAAGATATGATGAATGCTATGCTTATTAGTTCTGGTATGCCTACTAACATGTGGGGCGAAGCCATTCTTTCTGCTTGTTATGTGCTCAACAGGGTTCCACACAAAAAATTGGACAAGACTCCGTATGAGCTTTGGAAAGGTCACAAGCCCAATCTCAATTACCTCAAAGTGTGGGGGTGCCTAGGCAAGATTGGAATACCTGCATTCCAAAGAAGCAAAATTGGACCAAAAACGATAGACGGTATATTCATTGGATATGCTTCTAACAGTGCAGCTTACAGGTTCATCCTTAAAGATGGTTCAGGTTTTGGTTCTATTAAGGAATCAAGAGACGTTGTGTTTTTCGAAGATATTTTTCCTATGAAAACTAATCCTAAATCTCGACTAACATCTGTTTCTGAGAATGTTGATATTGTCTCCTCTAGTACAGAAGTTGAACCTCAAAGAAGCAAGAGGGCCAGAATCGAAAAGGATTTTGGGTCTGATTTCATCACCTTTTTGACAGAAAAGGTACATCTTGACGAAGAAGACATATGTGCTTATGTTCTTGAAAATGATCCTAGAACTTACAGGGAGGCCATGAGTTATGTCGACTCGACTTTTTGGCTGGAAGCCATAAACAGCGAGATAGACTCCATCAAAAGTAACAACACTTGGATCCTCACCGACCTTTCTAGAGGGTGTAAGCCTCTAGCAAACAAGTGGGTATTCAAGAAGAAACTTAAACCAGATGGGTCTATTGATAAGTATAAAGCTAGACTTGTTGTTTGTGGTAATCGACAAACCAAAGGTTTGAATTTCTTTGACACTTATTCTCCTGTCACTAAGGTCGCAACTATTAGAGCCTTGATTGCATTAGCTTCTATACATGATCTTTTTGTGCATCAAATGGATGTAAAGACAACCTTTTTAAACGGAGATCTAAACGAAGAAATCTATATGAAACAACCAGAAGGTTGTGTGGTTTCGGGACAAGAAGACAAGGTATGCAAACTCGTTAGATCTTTGTATGGTCTAAAGCAAGCTCCCAAACAATGGTATGACAAATTTCACCAAACTATTCTTTCTCACGGTTTTCATGTAAATGATTCGGATGCTTGTGTTTATGCTAAGACTGACAATATTGGATGTGTAATTGTGTGCCTATACGTTGATGATATGCTTATCTTTGGCACCAATATGGATGTTATTAACAACACTAAGTCTTTTCTAACCTCACAATTTGACATGAAAGATTTAGGTGAAGCGGATGTTATTCTTGGTATAAAAATCACTAGGACTAAATATGGTTTGCGTTTGGATCAGTCACATTACGTTGAGAAAATTTTGAAAAAATTTGATTGTTTTGATTGTGCACCTGTGAAAACTCCATATGATCCTAGTATTCACTTAAAGAAAAACAAAGGTGATGGTATAAACCAAGAAGAATATGCTAAGATTATTGGTAGTGTTATGTTTCTCATGAACTATACTAGACCAGACATTGCTTACGCGGTAAGTCGACTCAGTAGGTACACTCATAGCCCAAATCAGTCACATTGGAATGCTTTACTTAGACTTCTGAAATATGTTAGAGGAACTATGGATTGGGGTCTACACTATTCCAAAAATCCTTGTGTTTTAGAAGGCTATTGTGATGCTAATTGGGTGTCTGATAATGATGAGATTCATTCTACGAGTGGATTTGTGTTTACTCTGGCTAGTGGTGCTATTTCATGGAAATCTTCTAAACAGAGTTGTATTGCTAAATCTACTATGGAGTCTGATTTTATTGCTTTAGAATTGGCAGGACAAGAGGCTGAATGGCTAAGGAATCTACTATCAGACATTCCTTTGTGGGGGAGACCTGCTCCATCAGTCTCAATGCACTGCGACTCTCAAGCAGCAATTGGCGTGGCAGGAAATCAAGCTTACAATGGGAAAAGAAGACATATACGCTTGAGACATGCCATAGTAAGGGATCTGATCAGAAATAATGTGATATCACTGGAATATGTAAAATCGGAGAGGAACATTGCGGATCCTCTCACGAAAGGCCTCTGCAGAAAATTGGTGCTGGAGTCAGCACAAGGAATGGGTTTAAAGCCTATTGGGAGTGAATTGTGATGGGGATCCCCAACTTAGTTTTAACTAAGTTCAATGGGTCAAACGAAGTCACAAGGATCTCATGTTGTAATACTACTACCATTCCTATTTATAATAAAAAGTGATGTAGTATTTTCTCTTTATATTGTGTTACATCTGTCACGTGAGGAGGTTGAGCTAAGCTCTTAATAAGTCCATAGTCCTCTATGGGTGGTTTGTGACAGGCAAACCTGATGGACTTACCTATGTGAATGTGGGGGAATTGCCCAACCCCCTATGAGGTTCTTAGGCTTTAGGACCTCTAGAGCGTTCACGGAATACCAGGCATGTGGGGGCACTAGTTTTTTTTGACTATTTCGCGAGGACGAAAGCAGATTCGAATACGGGTTTGTGCGCAGTTACTTGGCACAAACCACCGTGGAGAGTTCAAAGCCAAAGGCTACTCAATACGGCTGTACCACGTAATTGTATGCACTGGGTGGCGATTCAAGTCCACAGGACATTGTCATCTTAAGACTTATGTTCCGTTGCCTTATATCAGTTCTTCTGTTTGTTCTTTTGAATCATGTGGGGGATTGTTGGAAGTAATTGCTTCAAAAGAAGCTTACTAGTATCCCACATAGGAAAAATAAACTATGAGTCTGTTATTTATAAGTGACTACTTTTGTGATACTATTAGATATGTAGTAGTGGAGGGACTCCACTGCCACACGCGCGCGCGCACGCGCGCGCCACGCCGGGCCGGGCTCGGGCTCTGGGCTCTGGGCTCTGGGCTCTGGGCTCTGGTAGAGCACCTGCGGTGCGGGCCATCGGCTCCTTTTATTTTTTGGAGCAGGTAGTAGTCACTTAGCTGAAGTAGTCATTAAGCTGTCAATTGCACAATTTCCAAAAACCGATAGTTCAGTCTTCCATACTGACTATTGTATACTTTCAACCTTAATTGTGTAGTCTTCTATGCAGACTCTACAGTCTTCTAAATACAGATTTTCAAGGCTCTTAAATGCTGTTCTGGATCCTTCTTGTTCAGCCTATAAATACCCTCATTCTACATCATTCCAAACACACAACAAACAATCATCTTTCTCTCTCTTTACATACTTCGTAACTGATATCTGGCAACGTTCTGCAAGTAGTTTTCATTCCGAGTTTTTGTCGTACACCAAAGGCTTGGAGGTCGTGTATCCCTGGGGGTTGGTTGCCAAGAAGCCGTGTGTATCGAGCGGGGCAAATTCAACTTTAGGGCAGTGATCTTCATCACGCCACGACATTTTCTTCCGTCCTGTAAGATCTTTCCTGTTCATTGTTACTTTAATAGTCATACCGCCTACATGTGGTGGTACTTGGCCCCATCTTAAGATTTAAGACGGATATATAGTCCGTCTTAAGCAAGATTTAATGACGAGTGTACGGGAGGCAATGTAAATATGTAGAAGTTTTGATATTGGTTACGAGATAAAAAAAAAAGGAGGATATGTACGCATATATATGTAGGTAAATAAGGTAGGGATGTTAATCTTTCTAAGTAGGGTAATTAAGGTCAATTACCTTATTAAAGTAAAAGAGAAATGCACTAAGGAAAGTGGGCAAAGGTTAGTGGAGTTAGGCTTGTAGCATATCAAACTGACCCAAGATTTTTGGGAGCTACTACTTTGTACTACTACATTATTGAAAGCTCATTCAATCATTTACTAACATGATTGAAGATTCGTCAACTACGAGTGTGGTCATAACTCATTTGCTATGTATTTTCCATGTTGACCTAATGCATGCCTACACTTGAAGAGAACTCAAGATAAAGTAAACCATCCAATGAGGATGATTCAATTGGTCAAAATATAGAATTAAGATTCTTTTCATTTCCAAAAAAAAAAAATCGAAGAGTCATTTTCTTTTAACAGACCAGATTATATTTTGTATGCATTCAACGATTTAAGATTTATGCATAAAAAAAGTGATTAATAAAATGTAAATTATAATATATTATTAAATGAGTTTGTGAGAAAAAATATAGAGAAACGTAATTGCAAAATATGTACTCCATAACTTTGTTTGAGAAGTTATCTCCATTGAGGGATTTTCTATATTTTTAAGAGTGGTGGTGGTGGTGACGTGTTATTTTCATGTACTGTGTTTTTTTTTCAAACGTGATTGAATACGTAAATTTGTATAAAAACTCGCTTAGTAACCTATCCTTGCTTAACCAAGTCACGTGGGCGAGTCTACTAACACCAATGATGTAGCATTGCTACACTAAAATCCCCAAAAAATTACCATAATTGCATCTTCGACTGCATCATTAATACAATTACCTCTTTACTAATTGACTTTTTATCATCTTGGGTATGTTATTGGATGAAGAAATTTGGAGGGGAAGAAAAGAGAGAGAAAGAGAGTAGGAATCTTTACGTAGTAAATAAGGGTGGAGGGAAATAGAGGGGAAAATATTTGAAAAGATCCATTTTTCCCTCTCCAAGCCAAATCAAAATCTTCTCTCTATCAAAATTTTTCGAAAGTAGAAAAGATTTGGAGAAAATTTGTATCTAAGTACCCACACCCCATTCCCCCTCCTTTCCTTCTCTCCTCCCCTCTACCCTTCTATATTGCAATCCGAACAAGGCGTAATGCTTCATATGATACTCTATAATGTGGTATTCCATGTAACACCCGCAAATGTACCCTATTTTTATATTAAAAATATTATACAGATACTTTTCAGCGAATTTTAGTTTTAGCTTAGAATTAAATTTCCCGTATCTATTTTAGAATTTCCGAGTTCGTTTTCGGACTTTACTCGGGATTCCGAGTGAGTTACGCCTTAAGGCGCTTATGGGCTTTTCCCATATTTTTCCACTCGCCCTCCTTATATCCCCCACATAAACCCTAACTCCTTCCTTCATTTCCACTCACCTCTTCTTCCTTATACAAACCACCAAAACCTAAACTCCATTTTTGATCAAGCTCAAGATCGTCGCTACTCCTTCGTTACTTGCTCAAATTCACTAAAGTTCGTCTTAATCTCTTCCTCTCATCGTCCTCTATCTTATTTGGTAATAAAATTACCGTCTTTCCCGCTTTTCAATTTATCCGTCTTTCTCAAAGGTGAATTATATTCATCTTTTGTCGTCTTTGTTTAGGTGGAGACCTTCAAGATCCCGATAAGGATTACTATCTAGTGGAGGAAGGTTTAGAAATCGATTAAAGACGCGAAAAGGGAACGGTGAAGAGTTACTCGATATCATTTACGTGTTTTATGTGTTTTCTATGTTAGTAATCGTATTTAGAATAGGATTAGTAATCATAGGAATTGTGTTGTTGATGATGGTTGTTGTTAGTTGTTAATTGATATGAGAATTGATGGTTTGTGTTGATAAATGTTGATTGTTGTATGTTGATAACAAGTTGAGAAATGAGGATCGCGTGCCTGAGACCAGGACGCTGGCAGCGTCGTGGGACGCTGGCAGCGTTGCCTGGCGCTGGCAGCGTTTCTTGCTGCCAGTTTTCCCAAAGTTGAACTTTTGAATTATAGTTTCCGCCTTGACTTTCCTTGACTCTTTGGACTTAGTACTCTTGCATTGATGAATTGTTTGTAGACCACTCCAACTGACGGGTTTGGGTCCCGGGTCTCGGGTTTGACTTTGACTTTTGTTGACTTCCGGGTTTGACTCTAAAAGTTGACTTGAATATTAATGTTTCGAATATATGATAATCCCTTCGCTTGTATCGCATGTTTTGTGACGGTTTTTGATATGTCCCACTTTGAGTCGGTTTTACAAATGTTACGGTTTGAGCACTAATTTTCTATGTGCTTTGTACTCTCATTCCCTTGGCTACCTCCACGTTCGTAAGGCTGGAATGTCGGAACGGGGAGTGTATCCTTACTGCTTAATTGCATGTTTTAGTGGGCATCTGACGACGTTGTTGGGAGGCGAACGCTTTGCGTTGATCGACCCGACCGTCAAATGTTGTATACTTGCGAGGTGGTGTCATTTGCATGTAGCGTACCGCTTGTTATGAGGCTTGTGCTCTTTTCCGCCTCTTTCGTGAAGGTTGACCGAATTTGGGGTACTCGACGTCTATGATTGACCGAGTCTTGGATGCGAAATGTCATCGCATGTCGAATCGGAAAATGTTTATTCCGAGAGTCTGACCAGATTTAGACTAGGACCGTATTATTATCGTCGTCCTACCGGGAGGAAATTAGTCTACATATACGAAATGTAGCATCGTGTATGCGTTCAGGGCAATGTTTTATTTAGTGGATGCCTTTTAATCATACTTGCAGGGACACGGTGCTAGTGCGTGTCATTTACCGTGAGAGATGTCGTCAACGTATTGTACGTTTGAATGGATGATTATATGATTGATTATTCATGATCTTTGGATGACTTGGCATGGTTTGTTTGTCGAGTCTCAATCTTATTAAACTTATGCCGCTAACGGTGAGATGCAAGCCCTAGTGAGAGTGTATGGTTGCCTAAGAGTGTCTTCCCCGAGTCTTTCTATAATATGATGGTTACGACTTTGTAGTTCATGTATCGATATTCTTATATATTGAATTGCCTATTTATCCTTCTCGTACTTCACATGTATATCTATATATGCATGCTTCTACTTTTGTATTTTCGTTTATGTACGTTTAATGTGATATGGCTAGGAGAACCCGGAGTTACTCCCCACTGACTGTGGCGTTCATGTTTTTCATGGATGAACAGGTTGCTTGATTGGATGGCTTTTTGCTTGTGGTATATAGGGTTCAGGTGTGAGCTAGCAGGCGTTGGCCTGGATGAATCACCTCTAGACGTTGTTTAGCTAGTTTGCTAATAACTTTGATGTTTGATACATTTTGAGAGACTACGTCTCTTTGTAGTATATTCTATTTTAGTTTTTAGTTATTTGACATTCCTCGTATTTCTATCTTGCATGTAAAAAGTTTTAAAAACACCGTATTTTCCGCCATATTTTCATTAATGCAACTTTTCCAATTTCGTAAGGGTGTGTTTGGATAACAAAATAGGAGAGAAAGAGAGGGGAGGGGGAAGGAGAGAAGAGAAAGAGAGGGAGTGGGGTGTAGGGCTAGTAAAAAAGCTAGGTCAGCCCAGCCCGACCGGGCTCTCCCACAGCCTGGCCCGACCCGCCTAAATCTCGGACCGGTCCTAGTTCCCCTGCTCCAACCCGCACCCGCCCCTCAAGTCTACTTATCCCCAGCCCGCCCCCACCCCAGGCTAATTCCGTGTCCCCCACCCACGCTTGATTGAACCCCCCCCCCCCGAACCGGCCTGGCCGTTTGACCACCCCAAATATTTCCTATTGTGGAGAGATTTTAAAAAAATGCAGCAATTTATTTTCGTTTATTGATTATTCGGAATTTGTCCATACGTGTAAACTTTATTAATAGATTTTACATGAAAATAATTAAAGAAGAGTTGATTTGTAAGGTTATTATTTGTAAGGTTATTATTTGTAAGGTTAATAGATTTTACATGAAAATAATTAAAGATGAATTGATATATAATAAATTGTATTAGTTGTGACTCTTAGTTGGTTCACTTATTTGTATATATACCTCACTTTGAGGTATGGAATAATCAAGGAATTTCAAACAATTCCAATATCATCTCTACAATTCTATCATGAAAGGAAGCAAAATATCATTCTAAAAACTAATAAAATGGTGACCAATATTAACTTGGTTGTCGAGTTTCATAATGTTTAAAAATAATAGCAAAAACTTTAAAAGATTTATCATAAAAGTTGAAATTAACATACAAATGTGATGTTTGGTAAACTATAGATTGATAGATTTGTAACATATTTGGGACATTCAGCATGTTTAACTCGTCAACATGATGTTTAAGATTTTTTGTAAATAACATATTGAAATAGTAGATTGAGCTCCAATCTCAATCTACTGTTTTACAATATGCTGCACACCCTAACATATTAACTTTAGTAGATTGTAGATATTGTATATGTAAACTATTTACATATGGATACAACAATATATTAATCCGCTACTTACCAAACACTTTTTCTGAATCTGCTAGTTGAAATATACAAGTCAATCCTGTTTACCGAATCTGTTATTTATAATCTGCTTAAACAATAATCTGTTTTTGCTAATAATAATCTGCTGAATACCAAACAGGGCCAAAACCTAAATACTCGAACAAGGAAGTACTACTACTATATTAATTTGGTAAATTTTATTAAAGATATACTCCATATTAGAGTTTCAAAACAAATGCAAAGCTCAACAGAAAATGCAAGAAGAATCAAGTTAGATTGTCAAAAGGAGCACATGCCCTAATTAGCAAATATATACTTCCTCCATTCAACTCCACTCTACCAAAAAAAAATTTCACATTTGCCGAGACGAGTTTTGCACGGTAAATATCGTTAGCTACGCGTTTGCAAAAATTATAAAAGTTAGATATTAATAATGTACTCGTAAAGACGAATCAAACAAGATCACACATGAATATATTTTTTACTTATATATTGAGAGAAAATTGCAATTATATGATCGCTTGTGAATAGTGTACAAAAAAAAAGTGATAGAGTGGAGTTGAATGGAGGAAGTACATACAAAGAACTAATGTTGTGTCACTGTTTTGAATTTTGATAAGGTTTAGCTCTTTTGATTTTTTATTTATTTAGTTCCACATATTATATGCCAGCCATTGGTGAAGGGCTGGTGAGGGTATGTCATTTTCAAATTTGATCTTTATTATTTCTTTTCATTATAATTCACAATAATAATAAATAATAATAATAATAATAATAATAATAATAATAATTCTTTTTCCTTGTATATTATTAAGAAAAGAAAACTAGGTATTTCATACAAGATGGCAAACACGAAGATTGGAGGTCTTAGCAGTTAGTAAATTTAAAAACTTCACTCATTAATCTTCATTAATATTCACGCTAAATTAGTTAGTCTTAGACGTGATAATGAGACGAGACAGCTCACAAACAACTCGAGATCGCCTCGGTCAAAGCTCGGCCCGGGCTCGTGATCGGCTCGAGAGCTTAACAAGTCAAGCCGAGCAAATTCTGGCTCGGTTCGGAAAGCTCGCGAACAGTTCAAACTCGTGTGATTATATGAGATATTACTTATATTTTATAAAAATATTTTATCATATATGATCATATATTTGTATCTAGACCTGGCAAAACTGACCCGCCCGAATAACCCGACCCGATAAGTCTGACCCGAGACCCGAAAGCGACCCGGAATTGCCTGACCCGAGGATGACCCGAAACCCGAATTGACCCGACCCGACCCAGACCCGACCCGAACCTTGACTGACCCAAAAGAGACTCGACCCAAAATAACCCGACCCGAAACCACCGACATACACACGATCGATTTGAAATGACCCTAAATGACCCAATTTATTGTGATTAAGGGTGACAATGAGACGAGACGGCCCACGTGCAGCTCAAGCTCGGCTTGGTCCAAGTCGGCCCGTGCCAGTTTGCCTCGACACGGGCTTGACTCGAAAACTAACTTGATCATTTTGACCCGAAAATGGCCTAAATAAATCGGATATGTATCTAAAATAACCCAACCCAAAATGACCCATACCCGAAAGCGACCCGACCCGACCCGAAAGATTGAGCAAACCCGAGATGACCCGACCCATATTGACCCGACCCAAACCCGACCCGTTTGACCCATTTGCCAGGTCTATTTGTATCACATATATCAAATGTCTAATTTATTTGTCAAATATTTTTACATATATCATTCGAACTTGTTATTGAAATTATCGGAAGAACAATAATTAAAAGCTCAGCAATTATTTATACGCTCGATTTGAGCTCTAGTTTCGCTCGAACTCGCGTTAAATTAAGCTCGCAAGCTTGATAACGTGTAGAGATCGGCTCGAACTCGAGTTTTTTGTTCTTCAACACAAGTCGAGCAAGGCTAAGCTCGGATTCGACTCGGCTCATTAGCACCCCTAAAACTTAGTCTGTATATATACACTCTAGAGAAGCGTTTTTAGACTACTTTGTTTAGAAAGAAAGATAAGACCAATTTAGTAATTAACTCCAAAACTATTAATAAAACTTGTATGATATTTAGCAAAAGACTTCTTTTATTGCGGACAAATTAAATGTCACAATTACTTGCATTATTTACTTATGGAGTAGCTTTTACAAGATATCGTAATACAAATCAGCCCGATATATAAACACACATTTTAAATTTAAAATACAATTCGTTGATAACAAGCTTAAAACGATAAAGTAAAAGCCAAACCGACATCAAGTCGTTATAAAGTCTACACCCCTCCATTTTCACAAATTCTTATTTCAGATGTATCATATCCGTTTTAAGCTTAAGACGGGTCAAATACATGCAAAATCACCCCACTTATTGCATTGATTATACCAATTTTTTGTCTTTATTACCAGCACTTGATAATACTTAACCTGTTGACCCGTCTTAAATTTAGACAAATAATACCCGTCTTTAACAAGCTAGACACGATGGTACATTTTAATCTTCAATTTTTTATTTTGCCGTTTTGTAGATGATGAACCGCCCCATATATATCGATGGACCCATGATATCTCATGTGTCACACTCTATCCAATACAGACACTCCACTTAAAAGCCTCTCACACTACAATACTACATACATCTTGCAAAGTTGAGAGACTACATATATCGAAGTAGAACACATGATTGTATGAGAGTGAGACCAAATATGTTGGGAATATTTTGATAGACATATATATCACATATCTTTTCCATATGCATCAAGTCAAGCTTTTATAAACCACCAATTGTGCTCCTATCTAGCTAAATGTCCAATCTATCGTCTTTTTTTTATGTTGTGGATGTAAAATCATACCACCCTTTCTAATTTTGGTACTCAATTAAGTTCTACATGCATGCATGGTCTTGAAGATAAGTAACCCATTTCTCTTTTGTACTCTTTGGACCGCATATTGTAGGTAGGGTCAAAATGTCAAATGTATTTTGGTATAAGTAAAGGGTCAAATTATATATCTCCGTCCAAAACAATAAATTTCCTTAGTATAAGTAAAGGGTCTTTGAAGTATGATGATAACATGCACTTACTCTTGCTTGAAATGGGACAATCTGTCTTATTACTTTAGACGGGTCAAACCCTTTTACAAAAGAACAAGTTGAGGGATTATTAATTCATTATCCCCTCACTTGCCCATTTGCTCTTTTTATGAGGGGATTTGACCCGTTTAAAGCAATAAGACGAATCACCCGTCTGAAATGAGAATTTGTGTCATAATACAAAGTAGAATTTTTACTTCACTATATCTGTATTTATGTGATCCCAAATTACCTTGTAAAATAGACCTTAATGAGAAATTAACATGTTAGGTTGTTAATTAGCCATGCATAAGAAAATGATTAGCATAGTTATAGCTTTATAAATATTTCGATTTTATGATTTCAAATTTAAATTGTACGTATTTTTTTTCTTATTGTAGGATGTTTCAGTCAAATAATATACGTGTTTTCATCTTAGACATAATTAGTTTTTTAATGATGATTTAGGCTCTATTTTTTTGGATATAACTTTTCTAAACTTTTATGAACTGGTACTTGTATGATCTTAAATTTTATGAACTAACTTATACTTCCTCCGTTCCATTTGGTTGTACACGTTTGCTTTATCACGTATGTCAACGCTCTTTTTGTTTTGTTTATATCTTTAGTTACATATTATTAAAAATTATAAAATTTTGATATTAATATTGTTCTCGGTAAGACAATTTAAATAAGATCTCACATGACTATCTTTTATGTCATATATTAGAAGTTGTATTTAAGATTCTTCTAACTTATGAATAGTGACCAAAAAGCAAACGTATACAACCAAATGGAACGGCGGAAGTAAGAGTTAAACTGAATTTATAAGTACTGAACTTTTCTGAACCTAAGTAAGATTTGAACTGAACTTATATGAGGAATTGAACTAAACTTTTATTATATGAACTTATAGTTTTTAACTGAACTTAAAGAATCAGAACTTTTCTTAACTAAACTTATATGATCTGAACTAAATTTATAAAATTTCACTTTTTTATTAACGGAATTTATAAGATCTTAAACTAAATTTAAACCAAGGAATATTAAGTCCAAAAAAGCGGACTTTAGCGGTTTATGTTTTTTGATATCTAATACTCTCTCTTATTCAATATATTCTTCCCCTTTCATTTTGGCTCTTAGATTAAGGAAATGAATTTTGATCACACAAAACACACTACCCCACACACAAATGAATTTAGACCACACAAAACACACTACCCCACATCCAAAAAAGGAAATAGGGAAGAAAATATGAATAACCGAAAAATGAAATAGGGAAGAATACCATGAATAGGAGGGAGTATAATATTGTCACTTCCGTTTTCACTCTTATGAGGAGTTTGTTTCATGCCAAATTTTGGAGTATTTTTAGTCTGGAGATCCCATAGATTGGATAAAGGAATTAGATGGTAAAGTTTACTAAAAATAAAAGTAATCTTTATTTTTACTTATATATGTATTCTCGTAGTTCTACTAAATTTACTACAAATAGACTCCAAAAGATCTTAATAACATGTATTTACCATTTACTTAGAAACAAAATTAATATAATATAAGTATAATAGTTATTGGGTCTCAACCATAAGCTTAAAGTTTTTATTGAGATGATTCATCTATCATGGTATCAGAGATAGCGTGATCAAAGATCACGGGTTCGATCAAATCCTGGCAGCCGCCAACGAACATCTCACAAAGTGGAGTTTAAGCACATGTATGGAGGACATGTGCACTAATCACTCCACAAGCCAAATGGGCATTCGAGTGAGGGGCGTAATAGTTGGACATTAACCATCACGCGCCCCAATGTTACTTATGCCTTACAACATGTATGTTTGCTTATGCGCGCCTCTCGTGAGCCACATTTCCTATTTCTTAAGCGTATTTTATGATATTAAAGGGACCCTTGATCATGGCCTTTCTATTACCAAGTCCGCTTCTCAGACTATCACTGCTTATTCTGATGAGGATTGTGCGGTTAATTGCCCCGACTCAGCTCACGACGTTCTACTTCTTGCTATTGTGTTTTTTATGGTGATAATTTGGTGTCTTGGTCTATTAAACGTCAACATCATCTTAAGATTTTAGTTGAAATGATTCATCTATCAGAATTTAACTTTGAATTCTACCTCGTGCTGAAATAACAATCTCACCTACATTTCTAAACGGCATATACTTACCTTCGTCACTCCTAGTTTTATTTTTGATTGATTAGGTTGTTTCAAGTCAGTAAAATTATTTTGTGTAAGTTCTACTAATCTTGTAAATCTATTACAAACCAAATCAAGAAACCCAAACAACCCAATAAATTAGCTTCTCGTGCAATCTACTTATAGTATACACTATATAATTTTGAATTGTATGTTTAGTTATGTTAGCTTCTATACAAATTAACTAGAAGTAGTGTAGTACTATTATACCACTCTGTATTTCTATTTTCTTCCCATTTCTCAAATCTTCCCCTCATATATTTTGAGTAGTGAGAAGAAATTTAAACTACGCATGGATTACTTACATAGTTACATACTTATAAAATATGAATCCCTTAAAAATTACGGAGTACATAAGAAAAAAAAGTCTCTTTTATATATGTGACTAAAAACAAGTGATACGACATATGCGCCTTATAAACATGTTACACTAACCCTTACTAAGATTCGTAATTATTGAAGACGAGGTGGTGGCGGTGGCGGTTGCAATGGCGATGATGGTTATCGTGGCTACGACTACCATCCTGTTCAATGAGCCGTTGGATGGTAATGAAATCTTCAACAGAACAAGGCAATCTCAACGGTCCATCAACTTGGTAGCCATAAAGCTCACCGGCCCGGTTCAATAACCGGTTGAACCGGGGATGGTATAAATACCTTATTGGTATCACAAATTTATGTAAGCTTGACGGTCCATTTCCTTTTATGTCATCATCTTCTAACCCAACATAGACCGCCAAAAATCCCTTCTTCATTTTGTAGTTGCCCTTCTCGTTTTGCATGAGGCAATGAATGGCCTATAGTGTTTGTGGCAAATTTGTGGGAATTGTGGAAATTGTGGAAATAATATGATAATGATACTACTAGTAATGAAGGTGTGTTATGTGAGTCTCATTTTTGGTGTGTATATATAAGGGATGTTTAAGGTGGAAGGAAAATGAGATAGCGACACTCAGGTTTTGCTGGATTTTGATGATACCCTCTCATATGTATTTGTAAGGGACTATTAAAATGGTGGGACTTTAGGTAAGGGATCACTAAAATGGTGGACCTACATAAAAATATGTGAGAGGTTGTTGCCAAACTTCGGTGACACCGAGTTTAATACTTACAATATATTTTTCAGGTAGACCTTCGACTTTAATACTTACAATATATTTTTCAAATAAATTATAAACATTATGCCATTAAATTTCTTACGGAAAACTCGTTTATATTAATGTACATATCATAATATTAATTGTATATTCCGCGATACTGAAGAGAGTACCAATATCTCAAATTTTAAGATTTAACATTATAGAAAAAATTGAGGGAATATTATATTATAATGTATATGTTAGGATTAATATTTATTAGCATTTTAGTTTATGAATATGCCTCTTATAAAACTGATTTGCGCAACAATTTGTCACATTTATTTTAGAAGAGTTATTAAGGTACATTTTGTCTGATTTTACAACAAGACTTATATAAAACGGTTTTACACTCCAACTTGCAGTTGTCTATAACCACCTTTAATTTGTCACATATATTTTTTAAAATAAAAAATAATAGGCAAGTGCAATTTGGTTTTGTTTTTATCAGGCAACACTTTACAAGAGTGGATGAATCACAGTCCACAAATAGAGCCGTACTAGACGTAGTCCTTTGTGCTCATCTTCTTTCTTTCTTTTACTGGTTATAATAACCAAGTAAATGCGCATCTTCTTTGTTGCGTTTATTGTTATTGGTTAATGGTTATAAGTCTTACTTATTTTCTAATGATCCACCTCTTATCCTCTTATCACCAAGTTTAAAAAAATGAAAATCCACTTATCAACTAGTAAATAAATTTACATAACTATAAAACACAAATTCTCAATATAAACCACGTTTCTCCCTTGCTCTCTCATTTACTTTTTTTGACAGAGGTTATCCAATCTGTATTCATTGAACACAGATATGTCCGTTTTTAATGAGACTTGCCGATATAAAAAAGACTTTACCTCAAAATTAAATTTCAAAATCTAGGTAGTATTCCATAGTTAGTAAGGGTAGTTTTAAACAATGTAGACGTAAAATTCAAGGAAAGGGACTTACGAGAAACACATATGAAAGAGATTAAATTTAAAAGAGGAGTAATTATCATCTACAAGTGTATAGCTGTAAGAGAATTACTAGAGGGAGAGAGGGGAACCGCCTCTTTCTTAGCTTTTGTTTTCCTTTTCTTAACCTTTTAAGTTATTTTACCTTGCACTAGTTGGCTAAATCGCTAACTCACTCGTTAAAACCCGTTGCAACACCAACCGACAAGTTGTATATTTATAAAACATGATATGAATGTCACAGTCAATGGGGAGCAACTCGGGGTTCTCCAAGTCACATCACAAGAAAACAAGAGAAATTACAACATATAAGCATACATCAAGCACATATATACCGCGATGAATTAAATGTGAGATATTAAACAATAACATCAAACACATATATACCATGATGCCACAGTCAGTATTGTTGTTAATTATTGTAAGTTGTGTTATTTTGTATTTATGGGTATTTTTTTGTTGCTAGTAGCTTACATTTTGTTTAAGGAGTTTATCTATGTGAGTTACAATGAAGGAGTAGTTCATGATATATTTGGTGTATAGCTTGTGAGAGGGTAAGTCTATTGTAATGGATTGATATGTTGAGGCATTCTATGCTATGTGAGTTCATTTGCTAATAGTTGCTTGGGAATATTGGGGTAATTTGAATTATTGAATTGTCTGGAGTATTTGAGGTATCACTTGTGGACTAAGAGGAAGAATGTGTTAGAGGAATAGTTAAGGTAGTTAAGAGGAGGTGTTGAATGAATGGGCGTGATTATGTATCGGGTTACGAGGTCTATGGGAATGCATTGGAAGTAGTGATGGTTCGGGCCGGGAACTTCGGGACGAAGTACGTTCTTAGGAGGGGTGAATGTAATACTAGTACTTTATATTGTGACTTATGGACTTGCTGGTTGTTGGTTCTTGAGTAGTGGTAGTGTTATACATTTGAGTTTGAAGTTGTTGGGACGAAGTTATGTTAGGATTAGTTAATAAGTTGTGCGGAGGTGATTTGGTAAGAGGTAGTGGTGTGTGCGAACTTCGAGTACGAAGTTCATTTTCAGGAGGGTAGATTGTAATAACCGTCTTTTATAATACAAGTTAGTGATGTAATAATCGTCTTTTATAATACAAGTTAGTGATGCAATAACCGTCTTTTGTAGTAATGTCTCGATTGACATGCATGTGTAGTGTAAAGTTCATGTGTGGATAAGCTTGAGGTTGTATGACTTTTTGCCCTGTTTGAGGTTGTCTAGGTCGAGACAAGACCCATATCGGTCGAGACACCCCTGTCTCGGTTGAGACGAGCCCCAGTGCTCAGAACGCGGTTAGTTTAGTTCCGTATTTAACTTATAATCTTATTCTAATAATTCCTAAACCTGAATACCTTTACCTAATACTATATATACCTACCCAACATCAAATATGTAGTCTTGTACATACTTCTATTATCACAAAAGAGAACAAGGATCATCTAAACCCTAATTGAGAGGAGAATAATAATTGAATTG
Organism: Heliosperma pusillum; assembly: GCA_022085475.1. Lineage (NCBI taxonomy): Eukaryota > Viridiplantae > Streptophyta > Magnoliopsida > Caryophyllales > Caryophyllaceae > Heliosperma > Heliosperma pusillum. Next base: position 107,842 of record JAIUZE010002961.1, on the reverse strand, counting down.
GGATATTTCTTCTAGCAAGTCAATTACTCATCTTTCATATTAGAAGTGTTTTAATCTATTGTATTTACCATTAGTCTAGTTAGTAACCATCTTAATTGTCCTTCTATATTGATAAGAGACTAAACCTAGATTGGGGTTGGGTAATTGTTATTATTATATATGATTCTATCTAGGTAGTTAGTCATGGTATGATTATTATGTGTATAGGAGGCGAATTGGTAAAAGGAACGATCTTTGATTACTATTGCGTGTACATTTGAAATTTGCGAAAGGTATGGTTCGATCCTACTCAAATGGTTTCATAATACAGACCCGTCCCGGGTGAGACAGGCCCGTCTCGGCCGATACAAGTACCATCTTGGGCAAGACATAGGTGTCTCGACCGAGACAGTAGCCCTTGTCTCGAGTGAGATTAGCCTGTTTGTGTTGATAATGCTTTTGATAATTGTGTTGTTATGAGTTGTTGTTTGTTATGATACTGGATGTGACTGTATGTACGATGATATGATATATGATATTGATAAGATGGCATGTTTTGCATGCGAATATGATAAGCGAATGATTAATGTGATGCATGTGATGCGATTGAGAACTGCATGGTAACTAGGAGGATGGTGCGGTCTTTGTGGTGAATGTAAGGGTACGGTGATTGGGAGACTTGTACCTTTGTGAATTGGGCACGGTGATTGGGAGATTGGTGTCAAGTATGCTATAAGCACGGTGACCGGGACATTTGTGCTAAGTATGGTGTGTCACGCATTGACGTGAGCTTGTGTATGTCTTATATTATGTTGATAACGACATTGTTGATACGTACCAATGATATGGTGTTGTATGATATATGCTTAAGATAATCCCTACTCAATCTTTATTTAGTTGACTTATTTGGTTTTTGTGTGTGTATGTCATCCACCCAACTCTTTTTAAATTGGTGGCATGTTATGATCCATTTGTTATTTCCATTCAAATGGGGAGCAATGTATCTTGCAGGTTAGTGAGTTGATAAGCTTGGCTTTGGATGATGCTTGTACGAGATGACACAACGAGATGAATCTTATATTTATTGATGATCATTTAGTTTGATTAGTATTTGAGCTGTAACTTTAAGTATTCCGCTGTAATAGTTTGATTATTGGTTTGTAATTTGTAAGACTAATTATTCGTTATGTAATAAAGTATATACTTAAATTACTCTTATGATTGTAGTTGTGATATGTACTATCTCGAAAAACCGAGATGGTAACTTCCTTATTTATTTGGGAAGGTCTAGCTACGGCTCCTGGATAAATAGGGGTGTTACAGAAAGAGACATAATATAGATGTTCCAATGATAAATATGAGTCAATACATAACGCATAAGCGTTAGACAAGCTTTAAGAGGCAAAGTCGATAAGAAACATAAATCTCACCCCAAAACAACTAACATGTTTGAAATCTGTCTAAAACAAGGGCCAACTTAATTGACCTGAATTAGAAGTATTTATTTTCTCATAAATAAACTCATATTTTAGGTGTTTTTTAACTATTCTATATTTATTAATGATATTATGATTTATTACATTAAAATTTGAATGTAGAAGATACATTTAAACTAACTTTTTGACCATTAACTTAAAAACTATGACCTGAAACTGAATTGAACTGAAATTGAGTCACCTAAATCATACCCGACTCAAAATATCACAAACCGATGAAAGTGGCTAACTGAAATAATGAACCCGATCGAAATCGAACTGAAATAAAAAAATAAGATCAACCCGATTTAGATCGAAGCGATTTAACCCGATCCAAAACCGAATCGAATGACCCGTTTGCATTAGTAACAAAGGGAGTGGTGAAAGTAATAGTATTACCGAAAGCAATATAATGTGTTTAATTATTTGGTACTGAATCGAAACTAACGTTATTAACCACGAAATTATTGGATGTGTTTCATAATTTCGTTGATAAATTGTATCTTATACGAAATAATATTTTAAGATTTATTATAGAAAAAACATATCAAATGATTCAATGAAGTTAGCCAATTCAATGAAACATAAACATAGCTAGCCTAGGCAACGTCGCACACCAAACCAGTAATACAAGGAACAAAATATCCTTTAAAAAAAACACTACGACACTTTATTATATATAAATATGAAAATTAGAATAGCACCACACGCAGACACGCAGTTGGTCTTCCTTCAGACGGGTCATTTTCATCTAAACAATAAGATGGAGTTTTAAGACCAATTTACATCCAAATGTGATCATTTTTGGGGGGAAAACCTAACATAAGTTGTAACACTAGCTGAATCATTGTGATTAATTCAACCAGAAATGGTCACAAAACCACTTCATCATTGTTCAGACAAGATTAGTCCGTCTGAAACAAGAATTTTCCAAATGTGAGAACGGCATACTTTCTCTATATACTAAATTATTATTACTATTAATTTCGTGACCACAAAAAAAAAACATTCGGTGAAAATAATTTGCAAAAACAATTCACAAAATGATATTATTTGTTTGGTGATAAAAAAAATCACTAAAATACACATCTCATATAGTCATATCACTAGCAACTCTCTTTTTTATTTTTTCAATTTCAATTTTTTTATCCAAATCATTATATAACGATGAGAAATGCGAAAAATGAATTATTTCATAAATAATATACCGCTTGCAAAAATTTGAATCTGTATATACCGTTCAAAAGTTTTACAGGTGCATGCTACTTAGGAGCTAGGTAGCACCCAAACGGACACGGACATGGACACGAACACGTGATACGGCATCTCATGAAATTTAGGAAACGGGACACGTTATTTAAATTTAATAAAATATATATTTTATAGTTATAAATAGCGTACGATTTTATTTTTGTATTAGTATTTGATATTACATGTAAATAGTTGACGGTAAAATTTGACTTTGAGTATAATCCATTCTCATTTTCCAACCAAACTCATCTTCTAATCAATTTCTTTTAGTCTTTCCACCTCTCATTCCTTGTTTATAGGTGTCCGTGTGTCCGAATGTCCGACACAATATCCAACACGAGACAGCTGATTATGAGAATTATCCGTACTACCTAGCTTAGGAGTACATTATGAGCTAAATCACATTTGATGATTTCGACTTCTATTTTGAGACTACGAGAGCATTCGATTTTCTCTCAAGGAAGACTTTTTGACAACAAAGTCAAAGAATCTGATCCAATTAAGGTGGTGTATGGAATTGGATTATCACTCCCAATGTAATTGAATAACTCTGAGTCTTTCACAATATTATACTCCCTCCAATTTACCATGTTCTTCCCCTTTCTTTTGGACACAAGGATTAAGAAAATCAATTTGGACCACACAAAACACACTACCCCACATTCAATTAAATTTGGACCACACAACTACTCACAAATAAGGAAAGAGGGAACATCACCACAATTGGCCCAATATGGAAAGAGGGAAGAAAATGAAAAATTGGAGGGAGTAAGTGTTATTTATTGAAAAGATAGGTTTTATTGAGAAATTGCATAATAATTATGAGATACAAGATGTTTATTTATACTAATACAAGAGTTCTAGTTTTCACAATATTATAATAGTAATACTATTCCTAAATAATATAAAGAAACATAATAAGGAAGTGTAGTAATTAGAAAAGTCTAGCAAAACGGAAACTCGACTTGACTTAGGTAATATTCCCAATATACTATTTACGTACAGGTTTTCAAAAACCAGCAACATGCAGATTCATCAATTATAGTCTTATAGACAGCATATTTCGGATAAATAATACATTGGACATAAATTATTATAGTCCGAGTTAAATAGTAGATTGACCAATAAATAATTAAATACGTTTTTTTGACTCGTTTGATAACACGAAAACTAATTAATACTGTAGTATGCTATAATGTCCTCGAATTATTTTTCTAAACGGCGTCTTTTTACTCCACTATTGCTTATAGATCAAATCGCCATACTACTTACCTATCTTTTTCCTTTTCAGGTTCAATGGCAAAACTAGAAGGGAGTTAAAACTGCTAGTCGTCATCTAATTAACTAAATACTTGAAACTTAATAGTTCAATTTTTCCTCTTTGAACTTTTCAACTTCACTAAGAAGTCGTTTAGTTGATCAAGGAACTTAAATTTACCGTGAACTTTAATTCAAAGGAATTAAGTTCCATTATACAATCCAAGTGAATTTGGTTTAAGAAAAAAGTTTCATTTTTTTTGTGAAATTTATAAATTTTTCAATTCCCGTGTATTTCAAGTAACAATCAAACGAGTCCTAACTTTAAATCCTAGTTCCAATGCAGCTGAACTTGTAACTAGAATTGCCAAAAGGAGAGGAAAAAAGAGGAGTCCAAATTCAAACAAAAGCTTCTAAATTTTAGACCAATAATTAGAAAAGAAATCAATCATACAAATGAGATATGCATCATTCAATAGAATAGTGTGCTTGTACTTGATATAGGCAGTGGTTTTTGACTTAGTGATGAAACAGTGTGCTGCCTCCTACGGTATAGTTATGTCTTGGACAATTTAGAGTTTAAATTTTAGTAGGTCTTATATCAGACGTTCATTTTTGTCTGAAGTTTTCAGATGGAAGTGGACGTTTAAAATGAGAATTTGCTTTTAACTTTATGCATGCATTAAGCTCAATACTTAGAAATTTTCTTATACAAGTTTCAAGTTTTAGGATAGGATTTTAATCTCGAATCTAGATTATTAGGCTTAAATTGTTATGAGTATCCTAGTATAAAAGAGGGTTCCTTCGTTACAAAAAATTCGGTTTTAAGTTGAGCTTCAAGAATCAATTATAATTTGAAGTTTAATGCCGTCGAGAGAAAAATAAAGAAAAAAAATATGATTTAAAAAGAACAAATCCGATTGACGCAAGATTGATTTGAAAGTATTATAGTGATTAGTGATCCATATACATTAGAGTTTGGTGAACCTCTTTAAAACGAGTATGGTCATGTTCTTATCAGCTTAATTTCAGCTCGTTTTATTTCCGCTCGTCCTATTAAACACAATTCAGTTTAGTTTTAACCAATCATATTCAACCTATCTCGTCACAAAACTAAGTCTTACTTCAAATTCATTAACTTTAACTCGGCTTTATTCAATTTAGTTCAATTAAGCTCACCATCATTTAACTCAGTTCAGCTCATTTCAGCCGAAAAGAACAAAGCCTAATTCTCTTAAAAATCATCTTATACTAAATTGTACGGAGTATACAATTAAACATGCTAGAAACTAACTAAAACACAAAATAAAAAGGTTAAAAATTAGAAGACCGTTTTATATTGAATTAGAGGTCTCACATTAACATTATTGAATTAGAAGACCGTTTTATATTGAATTAGAGGTCTCACATTAGCATTATTATATGAGAGGTCTCACATTAGCATTATTGAATTAAAAGATCGTTTTATATTACAATTAATATTCAAACTGGAAGAGGATCCTCTCCATTACTTTTTGGTCCATTGCCTCTCTAAAGAAATACTATAATATATATTTCCATATCACTCAGTACGACCACCGAATTGGTCTAAACTTAAATTTTACACCATTAAATAGGTAATGGACCTCCATTTTTTTTTGAGAAATGGAGAGGGTCCTTACTCATTAATACTATATGTTGGATTTAATAGAGCTTTTTTATAGACAAATAGACAGATCAATATCTCTACACATCTTTATATGCTCTATTTGAGAAGTTACCCTCTTACCTTTCAAAGTAAATAGGAGTAGAACACAAGGGGGAATAAAATTAGAAATGTGGCAATTTGGCATACATGAATATTAGGATAAAGAACATAAACCTACAACAAACAAGCTTACATCTTATTGAAACAAATTGGCTTTTAAAACCTAAACAAAAAATAAAATAAAAGAAGTACTCCAAATTAAATCACTAAAATCATAATTACAAACAATGTGAATGATATGAATATGTGATGATCATTAATCATAATGCATCACATTGAGTAGGAATGAAAGACAAGGATTCTTTAGCAAGATCATAGACAACCATTATATTTTGTTGTTGAATATTCCCAAGGATTGACATCCCACTTGAGCTCCCCATTGCTAAACAAAGTATTCCTATACTTGTATCTCCAATCAAATAATTCTCACTTGGTATGTCCAAGTTTGCTCCCTTAAAATGAAAAATCATCTTTGGAACTTCCAAACTTGATGTATCCTTAGGCATTTTGAAGCATAGAGCAAGCCCGGTCGAACCCGAGTCATCCAATGGAAGGTTCATTTGTGAGATAAATGCCTTTTTAACTTGCTTAAATACTTTGTCTTCTAAGTATGTTATTGTTGTTCCTGAATCAATGATCATTCCACCACTTCCATCATCATTTAGGGCAAGAGTGTCTTTACTTATAGGCAATTTAGTGGACCCTACACTAATCCCTTCAAGTGTAAGGTAATAAAATGAGGGTTGTGATGGGTTTTGGCTTAATGGGGTGGTCATTATGTCACTTGCATTAACATCACTAAGATTTGATGATTTTGTGTTGGTATTAACTAGTGATCCCATTAATAATGTACTAGTTTTGGACCCATCAACTGAGGTTAAACAATAGGAGAACTTGGGCTCATCTAATTGTGACACTAATGATAATGGGCCTCGGCCCAATCCGACTAGACCCGACCCTTGGTTAAACCCGCTACCCTCGTTATCCTCCCCACACCCGAACCCAATGTTCGGGACCGAGACCTTATCCGACCCTGACCCTGACCCTGACCCTGACCCGAAGGTGAATGTGTCGGTGGCTAGGACGCCTTGGGTGGAGGAATAGTCACCATATGTATACATATATTGGCACCCATCATTACAAGTTGATGTAGAAAGGTCTTGGCAAAGGTTACTAGAGCAAGATAGTTTAGAGAAAGTCGATGAGGTCGAGGGATCGAACACCGGTGTAGGCTGATCAAAACATTGTTCACAAGGCTTACATTGAGTCCAAATTAAGTCACTACCCGTATCCATAATAGCATTAAAAGAGTTGGGTGGTGACCCAATTGCAACATTCATTAAAAATTCACCATTTCCTGGATGAACTTTAGATGCAACATCACTCGAACCTGAACCTGAACCCGAACCCGAATCCAATATCATTGCATTCAACCTTTGTAGCCTAGGCCTTCCACGGTCGATACCACGTTGAATTCTCTCCAATTGGGTGTAATTAGACCCATGATCAACATGCTTTAACTCGACTCGAAACCCTATTTTGGTTATATTTGCTTCATTAACAAGTCTCATCCTAGAGGTGGAAACAATGGGTGTACCAATGAAGTATATCAAGATTAATGCAAATAGCATGAGCTTAAGCAAATAATGCATTGAATACAAATTCATTTTTAATAGGTAAAAAAAATCACTAGGAGAAATATGTGTTACTATTTCACTCTTTTCTATTAACTCAATTAAGAAGAGATTATGGGGTGTTTAAATATATGGCTTAGTAAATAAAACCGTTTAACCAAGGTTGGAGAAGAGAGATTTAAGGTAGCAAATATATTTGAGTTTGAAAAAAATTGGTTTAACGAATATATTTTTGTGACAAGTAAGAACAACATATAGGAAGGTGAGAATAATCACAACGAATAGGAGAAAATGCCGGTTTGGTAGTTGGGAAAAAACTACATTTGGACTAAGATTGTGCAACTTATTTATGTCACATAAAACATGTTAATCCATACTCGAGTATTACTTGTTAATTAAGTTGTTAAATATGATTATGGTATGGTATCCTATACATCGAGTTTTTATGGCGTGCTCTCTAATTCCCCTATACTAAGAGAATAAGTCGATCCAAGTTATTTTTCCTTCAAAATGCATAGATTAATTAAGGAAACATCATAAAAAGTTATCTCATTATGATATAATGTTTGCATTAAGATATTAATTTTTTCATTGAATTATAAACTTTTTATTAAACTAAACTATAATTTTTTCATTAAAGTAATATAAACGATAATCTTTTCATTAAATTATAAATTATACTTCGTATAAAAAATATTATGAACCGTTATTATTAGCTTCATAACCAAAAAAATAGTTAAACTAATTTGTGAAATTTATAAAATAATACAACTCGATTCATGGGAAAAAAATTATTTTCATTAAAATATCAAAATAATATCATTAGTTCTTGAATTAGTCTAGTCTTTTTGAATATTTTCTCAAATCAAAATATAATTAAGAAATAGAAAATAAGAAATCAATTGTTTTTCCTTTAAAATCTATAAGCATAATACACTGAAAAGTAACATCTATATTTAACGTGCATGTATTGCACGGGGTTTATATTAGTAGTATAAACAAGTGCACAATATCATAGTAGTACAAAAAGAAATATTTCTTTTTCTTTTTTCTTTTGGCTATCATAATAAATATTATCTAATGAAGTTTCTTTTTTCAATTTCGAAATTCATTTTCCTTTGAGATGTTTAGACATTTAGACAATTAGACGATAACTAGTGAAGAATTATCTTATTGGAACATAATAAAAATTGTCATTGTTGTGCTTTGTAGCCTTGTAAGTCAAAAGAACTTTTCCTTTGTGTAACGGTGTTGGATTACTATTTTCAGTCGTCTGAAGTAAAACTGTGTAAGTATGTAATACTATCTATAATCTACTATATACTAAGGAAAAGCGGGTCTCACATCTAAAGCAAAAGATTAATTACTCTCTCTCCTCACTCTTAATACTTCTGATTTATTACTCTCTCTCGCCCAATCTTAACACCTCTAATTTAAATTATTTACATATTACAAATTCCATAATTATTTACATATTTACAAATTCCATAATTTTTTAATGTTATAAGCATATTTTCATATATTTTCATATTCCATGATTTTAGGATAATTATGTTTTTTAAAATTATGAAATTACAATATTCTAGCAATAAATATTCTAGCAACACAAATTCTTATTTCAGACCGAGGTATCCGTCTTAAGCTTAAGACGGATACCATATTCTCTCACAAAATACCCATCAAGGTTGAGTGGAGAGCACATGGGGGGAGCCCACCTTGTCCCCTCTACCCATTTTCTCTCACAAAATACCCGTTGTAAGATCCGACCCGTCTTAAGCAAGACCTACTGTTCTAGCAATAACAAAGTCTAATATATATAAAACTTAATAAAAAATTAAAAATTAAAATTAAAAACTAACAATTTCATGCAAAACAAAGTCCAAATAATACAATTAATAATTAATAATAAAATTACAATACTCTTGCAACTAAATAAAAAATCTCTCAGACAAAACTATAACCGCTCATCATCGAGATTCGAAGAAGACTCGATAACGATAACTAAATGTCACCATACCACATGTAGTATTAGCGACAATATAGTTAGCTGCCAAGAGTCGAAACTATGCAAATCCATACTATCGTACGTAGAACCAAAAAAAAATCTCAGAATGGTATTACAAACCATTCATCATCGATATCTACTATATAAAAGAGGAAACAATTGGAGAGCCTATTGGTGTCTCAATTTATGGAAAAAAAAATTGACAATTCAATGAAAAAAAACGTGGGTTCCTCTTTTTAGGGTCTTTTTATTTTCCATTCCTCATTTCACAATTGGTACACCATTTCACATGTTAAAATGTACATACATTCATAATCATATATTAAAAAAATAAAATGCACGTATATTAAATGAAAAGAAATCGATACACGATATACATATGTTAAATAAATTTTTAAAAAATTATAAATAAATAATTACAAAAAATTAATAAAAACTTATATTCCAACCTGTAGGAATCGACCTAAAATGTCATTCCATAGAAAAAACTCTTGAAAAATAAAATATCAAAATTATAACCATGATCATAATCACAAACTTTATTATAAAAATTAGTAGCAAAATTAATATCTAGAGAACTCGACTGACAAAAAAAAAAGCAATAAGATGAAAATCATACTTGATTTACAAGACTGCAAATATCCTATCAATTAACAATTACAATATGGTAAAAGTATTTTATATTTTTTATCATAAAAAGTAACAGAATTACAATTATGAGCATCATCTTATATCATACATAAATTTCATAATTTTATTAAAATAAAATAAAAAAAATATTAGGTATGATATTCGCTAATTTTTATAAAATAATTAATCATCAAATTTACGATGCATGTAACAAAATTGAATATAACTTTTTTTTTAAAAAAAATCACATAAACGAATTCAAAGTGAAAGAACACATAAAATAAAATAAAAACACAAGGACAAAGATTTAGCATATATCCGTATAAGTTCATCATTATAAATGCATAAATGAAATCCATAACATCATAATTTCTTTGAAAGAAATCAAAATAGTATAGTTGATATATTATAGTGTATATATTAGATGAAGAAAATATAGAGTCCAAAACAAAAGATCACAGGAAATATAAAAGTCCGACATGATATATTTGAGATATAATGAAAGATATATGTGTGTAGCAATTACTAACAAGGCAACTGAGGTTGAAGTGTTGAACTCATGGAAGTTTTAATTGGGGCTGTAAAATGAAATGGACTTGCAAAGTTGCATGACATATTGCACAGTTGCATGACACACATTAAACCCGTCATATATAAATGGATTGATTGAAAAACGAGAGTTTTTATATGTTATATAAATGGGCTGATTGTATATAGTCGTCGGTCCAATGCATGTATAGGTAATTTAAACGGGTCATGTATCTAAGTGTCAATATAATTGGGTTAATTGTTTTATTATTGTATAATTACTCTATTAAAATTATATCCATTTTCATCTTAATTATGTTTGTTGTAGTAAATTGTATTTAACATGTAAATTAATTTCATTATCATACTTTGTAACATACTTTATATGTTAGTGAATATGGAGTAGTAACTTCAATCATACGTATATCGAATATCTACTACAAGCTTATTTATATTACGTCATAGAATATTTTATCACGCTTCTTTATATGCTTCTGTATCGATAAGTGCGCATGTTATTATGACCCGTGCAAACATTGCACGGGTTTAAAACTAGTAGATAATAATTTGTTAAAAAGTGTGAGATTTTAAGCACATATTAGAATTTAAAAGGTGATAATTTAAAGATGATGATCTGAGTGATTCCACACTCGTAACCACTTTATGCAATTTTGAAATCACATACTCCCTCCAACCCAATTCAAACTACCCATTTGACTTTTTACGGTCTACGAGGCGGCACTTTGACCACGTTTTTCTTCATTTATATATTATTTTTTACGGTCGAAAAAATAATTTTCCGAAACCTCTTTTTATTACAAACGTAAAAATATCAATTTTATATATAAAATTCGAAAATTTGACTTAATATAATCGAGGTCAATATTTAACAAGTTTGACTTTAGAAAGTGAGTGGGTAGTTTGGATTGGATTGGAGGAAGTATAAAATACCCGATCTCTTACACCTAAAACTTCGATATTATTTTCTAAAGGTGACTAATTTATTTCCCAATCTAATTAAGGTCCTTAAAAAATGATTGATTAAGGTTGTTGGTTACGAAGTATAACTTATAAGATAAACTTGATTTGATATAAAAAAATGGGGCAAGAGTTTGGTGGGCTACCAACAAGAAAGCCGATGTTGTCACTTATGTCGTTTTTGTTTGGTTTACAAGCTTTGTTTTCTATCAAGTCTTTTTTTTCAATTCTCTGTTCATAGTTAGGTTTGAAGTAATGGACATGTACGTTTCATTGTTACTTCATGCATGTTTGCTTGAATGACAAGTTTCTTATCTTGATTGGAAATTTGTGCTAAGTGATTCACTTTATAGTAGGTCTTGCTTGCGACGGATCGGATCTTGCGACCGGTATTTTATGAGAGGAAATGGGTAGAGGGGACAAGGTGGGCACCCCCCATGTGATTCTCCACCCACCCTTAATGGGTATTTTGTGAGAGAATATGGTATCCGTCTTAAGCTTGCGACGGATAGTGTCCGTCACAAATGAGAATTTGTGTTCACTTTAAAGTAAACAATAATTTGAGAGGTTTTGGAATTTAAAATTCTAGGGTTTTTCTATATGGTGTTCCGTGTTTATTTTCGAATTTTACGTGTTATCCTTAGTTTTTTATGAACATCACTACTTTACTAGTGTCCCTAAACTTAGTCAATAGTTCTCAAAATATTCAAATTACTAAAAATCGAGTTTTCGAAACGTTGATACTTTGTAAGGAAACAATTTACGATTGAGTACACATTATTGAAGTTAATGATATGACAAATTATTGTCAAAAGGTCAACGAAATGTGCATTAATAGAAGTTTAAAAGAGACAGATTGGTTTTGGGTATTTTGAGAGGTTTTAATTAAGTTTAGGGGAATCAGTGATGTTTTGAAAAACGAGGGCTATCATGTAGGATTCGAAAAAAATACAAGGGTATCATGTAGAAAAAATCTATTAAAATTATTCTGTTCGTTCCAATTTCAAATTCATACTCATAAGAAAGTCAGATAGATAACAACTTATTAGGACGGAAGAGTGATAAGGATCTACTATATACTAAATCAGAAACATTTCGGTGTTTTTGATTGGCTGCAGCTATTAAGGAAAAGCGGGCCCCACATTTAAATCAAAAGATTACTCTCTCTCCTCACTCTTAATACTTCTCACTCTCTCCCCAATCTTAACAACTCTAATTTAAATTATTTACATAATACAAATTCCATAATCATTTACATATTTACAAATTCCATAATTTTATAATGTTATAAGCATATTTTCATATTATTTTCATATTCCATGATTTTAGGATGATTATGTTTTCTTAAACTTATGAAATTACAATATTCTAGCAATAAATATTTTAGCAATAACAAAGTCTAATATATATAAAACTTAATAAAAAATAAAATTTAACAATTTCATGCAAAACAAAGTCCAAATAATACAATTAATAATTAATAATAAAATTACAATACTCTTGCAACTAAATAAAAAATCTCTCAGACGAAACTATAACCGCTCATTATCGAGATTCGAAGAAGACTCGGTAACGATAACTTGAGTATATATTAGATGAAGAAAATATAGAGTCCAAAACAAAAGATCACAGGAAATATAAAAGACCGACATGAAATATTTGAGATATAGAGAAAGATATATGTGTGTAGCACGCAATTACTAACAAGGCAACTGGGATTGAAGTGTTGAACTCATGAAAGTTTTAATAGGGGCTGTAATATGAAATGGACTAGCAAAGTTGCATGACATATTGCACAGTTGCATGACACACATTAAACGAGTTATATATAAATGGATTGATTGAAAAATGAGAGTTTTTTTATGTTATATAAATGGGCTGATTGTATATAGTCGGTCCTATGCATGTATAAGTAATTTAAACGGGTCATGTATCTAAGTGTCAATATAATTGGGTTAATTGTTTTATTATTGTATAATTACTCTATTAAAATTATATCCATTTTCATCTTAATTATGTTTGTTGTCGTAAATTGTATTTAACATGTAAATTAATTTCATTATCACACTTTGTAACATACTTTAAATGTTAGTGAATACGGAGTAGTAACTTAAATCATACGTATATCGAATATCTACAACAAGCTTATTTATATTACGTCATAGAATATGTTATCACGCTTCTTTATATGCTTCTGTATCGATAAGAACGCATATTATTATGACCGTGCATTGTTTGCACGGGTTTAAAACTAGTAATACACAATATACTTTAATGATGTTGAAATTATACGCATGGTATACGAGTTGTGCACAATTGCACATCATATATTCGAATTTAAGAGAACATATAAAAAGTTGATGAGTTGAGGATAGTGCATGACATACTTCCTAAATCCCAAGTTCGAGATAACCATGGTGCCATGTTTGGTCACAAGGAAGATGTTCCAATGAAAGATGGCCCACAAAGGGCAAGGCCGCAACGGAAAACCACATTACAAAATAATTTTCCCTCCTACTCAAACTGAAAGCGATTAGTAACAACAATAAGACCATGTTCTTTTCGGCTGAAATGAGTTGAACTGTGTTAATTGGAGGTGAGCTTAATTGAACTAAATTGAATGGAGCCAAGTTGAACTGAATGGACTTGAAATAAGACTTAATTTTGTGAAGAGATAAGTTGAATAGAACCAGCCAAAGCTAAATTAAACTGTGTTGAATAGAGCCAAGCTTAAATAAAACGAGCTGAAATTACGCCGGAAAGAACAGGGCCTTAAACGGAAAATAAAATCGATGAGTGATAATATATTGATTAACATTGAACAAAGTTATACTGATGAATACAGTTTTCTTTTTGCACACCATCCACGCAACATCAGCTTAGCCTAGATATGAACCGACAGGACTACCAGCAAAGATTTTCCAACTGAGTTTCGACATTGTTACATCCCAGGGAATCAAAGTCGAGACTAATGCATTTAAGGGTTCAACATGAGTATTTTTCAACAAGCATTAATCAAGGGAAAAGGCAACTTTGGCTATGTTCAATTTCTACCCGACAATATCCGATTAGCTCGCTCTTCCTCCTCCTCCTGCTTCTTTCTCCAAACAACATCTTCCTTTCGTCGCTGAAGCAACCCTAGCTCCCGTTGACGTTCTTCCAATTCTCGCTTGAGTTCTAGAGCTTCTCTTCTCTGAGCCTCTTGGACTCTCCTTCGATTCTCTTCTAGCATCTTATCAAGCTCCTCTCTCTCCCTTCTTGCTTGTTCCTATTGAAGATTTCACAATAGATGACATCACTTTATAAGGAATACAGACAACAGATCTAGCCATGGACTAAAACATCCGGATTCATTAAAAGAGAACTGCCAAGGTACGGATCATAATTCAGAAATTACTTGCATACATGTGGATAGTTGTCTAGCTTAAGGTGACCGTGTTAGATAAACAAAAAGGTCTCCACAATAAGCTCATGGAATCTTAATGACTTTTGAGGGAGGAAAAACACAATTTTAGAATATGAAGTACTAGGATTTAGATTAAAACAAAATGGATGGACTATTTACTCTCAATCCTTGGCAACAAGGAATTCACATGGGTAGAAAAGTGCTCCTCCAAATGTAGATATCTCCACTAGAGCCAACTCTTTGGCTGCGGATTTTGATTGGATAAAGCCAAATGGTTCACTGAACCGTGCGCTTCTTTTCATTGTGAGGTAGTAGCTGAAACGTGCAATTTTCGACGCAAATTTTCACTAGGTCATCTGTGAACTGCCTCTCTATGTTAGATAAGACTGAATACACTTGCTCCTTACCTCGTCATTTGCAGGAACCCTTGAAACACAAGGATAAACCAAACAACTATGTAGAGTTCGGATTTTTAACTTCCTCTATTTTGCACAGGAAAAAAAAATGGCCTACTTTCAAATCCTAGGAGTTTCCGATCCCCATAATTTATATGACGAACCAAACAAGCACGTAATCGGATTTTGCTAGCAGTATGCACACGGTTGATCAAGGGAAAAGAAAAGACTCAAAGACAGTTGATTTACTTACTTCTATCTGCCTTGCCTCTATTAGAGCAGTCTCCTTCTCTTTCTTGAGCTGAGCAGCTACATCATCAAATAATTTCTTCTGTGCTTCCTCTGTGCGCCTTTCAATTTCTAGCTTAATATCTTCAGAATTCAATTTCTCCTCAACATTTTTCCGAATGGCTTCCTCTATCCTCCTTGCAGTTTCTTCTTCCAGTAGTTTCAGTTCTACTTCATGTTGAATCCTGATAGCAAAACATATGTTAGAGATGCAGAATACTTATCGACAAGGCTGGAAACCACATGATTTCCTGTGAAACCTATCAACTTCAATCACTTTCTATTAATATCGACCGCACTCATTGCAGAGCCTCCATAAGATAATAACTTAACTTAGACATTAGTAGGTTGAGCACTAGCTTAAGCAATTAATCATCTAGGGCATACCTCTCTAACAGGTGTCGGATCCATAACAAATCAGATTTAAAGACTGGGGATAGTAGATATACGACGCAGCTATAGACCATCAAAATAACAATTTGATTATAGCAGTAGCTTCCTTCATAAAATCCTGTACAGAAGTTCAGGCAACCTGTAGCCATATTCGGATGTAATTATAAATCCATCAGAGAGTACAAATCAGTATTAGACATCAGCTTAAAAAAACAGTGAGTCTTATATCAAATGTGTAACAACTAAATTCCTTGTATACTCACATTTTATCATTATAATGGGTGGTTTCACATGTAAAACTGCCTCATCTAAGTTGTTATAGCTTAAATATTGGCGAGTAACATACTGTCTGTGAGGGAGACAGTTAGGCAACAAATTTCAGTTAGGAAAAGCACACAGAAGCAAAGGTGAGGCCTTCATTGTTGTTTGACAAATGACAATGTCAGTTCCTCTTAAGATGCAAACGACACAGGAGCATTGCGTACTAGCTATCATGTGAATATGTGATGCATCCGGCCAACATCATCACTTTTTAGTTTTTATCAAAGAGGGGGTGTATTAATGAAATGGCAAAGTCATCTCTGATTTTGTATATGGAGCAATTCTTATACTCAATAGAAATTGTGATTCATGCTAAACTTGCATCAAAATAGAGATGAGTTGTTTGCCAAATACTCCAGACAGCCCAATGTCAGCACTAGGCACATGCGAAACGAGAGGGAGACTCGATCAACATGTATGTCGACCATGACGATCAAAATGTCACATGGAAGCTAATTAAAATTTTCAAGTCACAAACTATGTAGTAGTCCCAGATCATTCCGGGTATGACTCAGACCTCACGACCTTCCGATTCTTGGCGGTGGTGGTGATTGGCGCGGTGTGTGGTTGCGCCTTTGTTTTATACTCCCTCCATCATATATATATTGTCGTCATTTGACTTTGTTAGTCCAACAATGTAGACTTTGACCAATATTTGACCAAGATATACAAAAGATAAATTTTTTTAAAATGAGAAGGCGAAAAAAGTTGTTTTGAGAAACCTAACTCTGGACCACGCCAAACTGATGGGTCACTCACTCATGGGGACAAAAACTTTGGTATGGAGGAAGTACAAATTATGTAATTAGCTTTCTTTTCTAGAAGATCTATCACAAAGAGCTGAAAATAAAATTTAAAAATCGTGGATCATGGAGACAGCAGACAAGGCATTTATATGTCTACCATATACATGGTACAGATACCTCATTAGCATCCCTAAAGTTTCACCATAAAATTGTTCCATTGCTAGTTTGCTACATTTACCTTTTCTTTTGTTCTTCTTCCTGTTTTTGTTTCTTTAAGGCATTCTTGCGCGCGGAAGATGCAACACTTGGACTTGGAGACTTCTTTGAAGCAGAGAGTGAAGGGCTCCTACTTCTTCTTCTTCTTTGACGTCGTGGAGGTGTTGGAGAGCGGACTTTACGACGTTTTACAGGTGAAGGGCTCCTACGACGACGTGGGGAGCTAGACCTGCTCCTTCTTCTACAAAGGATAACAGTGATAGTGAGCTGGCATATTAGCAGAGCACGGAGCTTAAGAATTAAGATAGTTGCTTTTGCAGTCTGGAAGATTTCAATATGATTAAGTTTGGATGTTTACCTATAAAGGTACTTCTACAAATCAGTTACGCATCAAAAAAATGAAAAAAGAGGTCGTCTTCCATGGATCATGCAAACTCATTAAATTATATCAAGATAAAGGACACATCAGGCTCACAAGGACACAAATACAGCAACAGCTCAAAGCTTCCACAAATGTCCAATACCATACAATAGCCTGGGGTTCTGAAATTAAAATAGGGAACTTAAACTTCAATAGCCCGGGGTTCTGAAATTTTGTCAAAACATCGCAAAAGTTTGCCTGATTATGCTCAAAATATGCTCTTGTCATTACTACTCAAACATGGATAAAGCTCAAAATAAGCAACATTTTTTTCCGATGGCGTTGCCTATGTCCAATAATTTAACTTAACCAAAACCATTAGAATTAAGTGCAACTGTGCGAGGCTGTTTGGCTAACGCATCCAAGCTTCGCAATCACATTACTCAAAATAAGAAACCAAAATTAGCCTTCTTTCAGCTATAATTAGGCTTATATATCCCCCAACGATAACTGAAAGCACATCTCAACCTGAACGAAGTACACTTCTTCCCTCGAACTAAATCTAAAGTACAGACAATTCTCAATATAACCCTCAAGATTAAAGGCTTGCCGGGAATCCATTGAATAATTCGGGGGTAAATTTTAAGTGCGGGATAATTACTAGCCAAGTTAATTACTTGGGTAATGAGTTCCTGCATAACAGGTTTTAACGATTAATTAAGTAATATTTTACTCCATTAATCATTACCCGGGATTACAGGGTAAATAATTACTCTGAAACCAAACTTACCAAAAAAACACTTTACATATTACTCGATACTCTTACTCTCAATCCAAGCAAGCCCCAACTAGTAAATGCGCGAGAAGCAACGGAACTAAAAATCGAACAAAGTAAATCACTTGAACACTCTAAAATCAAACCTAAAACTGCAAAAAAAACAACATAAACAACCAATCAAAGTAACCATAAAATTCTCAGCTATTTTTTTTCACATCACACAAATGAAATTCAGCATGCATTCCTCGAAAACATCATCATCATCAACATCAACAACAACTTATTAAAACAAAAACTTCGAAAATTGAAATAGTTTGAAATAAAATTACAAAAAATAAGTGGAAATAAACAATACCTAGAATACGGAGATCGACTGCGATCTCGGCGACTATGGCGGCGATGCTGGTGGCGTACTGGCGACGGCGAATGCTTCCGACGATGTGACGGCGACCTTGATACACTTCGCGCCATTAAATTAAGATTTTACGTGATTAAATTGGTTAATTTGCCAGAAAAAACCACCATATTTTGCCAGGGAAAAAAATCAAATCATAAACCCTAATTTTAAGCAGAAGTACTAGAGGTCAGATGACAATATAGGTCGGGCTAACTTGGGCGGACCGACCCGGCCCGAGAACGGCACGACCAGGTGAGCTAGAGATCGGGCCACAGTGAATAATCCCGGTTTGATCCGTGCCGCGGCCCGGCCGAAATGAGAAACGGAAAATAGAAAAAAAAATTAAATTTTAAATAATTTTTTAACGGAATTTATTTTCGCAGTACATATTTTACTCATTTCAGTACATTTTGCACCAATTTTTCCATTTCTCTACCCTTCATTAAAAAACATCAAACCTAATTCTTTATACTTTATCTCTATTGTTACATTCTCAACTTCCTTCATCCTTCTCAAATGATTCAATTATGAATGACTATTCGAATATAAAACAGGTTATTTAATTCACTAATTCATTTTTGTATAATCAAATTGATTCTTTGTTAAAATTAATGTATTTTTTAAATTAGGGTTTATGTTCAAATTAATTATTGTTAATTGGGGTTGGCTGATGGGGACATACATGTAGTCGGATGTCGTTGGCGACATGGACGGAGGCCACCAGTGAGAAGGATGACGGGTGGTCGCCGGATTCTGTTTGACAGACCCTCATATACAATAAGTGTACAAAGAAAATCAGAATACTAAGAATACAAACACAGTACACATGGCAGTATATGTTTACTGCACTAGTGCATATGTATGCATTATCAACGTATTACATTAAGTGATCAATTAAACAAAATTCGTTCGGCAGGTCGGCTGCATAATTGCATATGTATGTAGTACGGACTCTAATGTAGTACACAATGCTACACACCCGAATTCCCACTGCGTCGAACAAGTCGGCTTCCGAATCCCCTCACTCGAGGTCGATAACAATCTTTTCAGTAGTGGGTTTGTGTAATTAGAAGAGGCGGAGGGTTGAGATTATTTGGAGGTTCGAAATTAGATAATGCATTAGAGAGAAGTAGTTAGAGAGGGAAAATAGAGCAGAAAAGAAAGGGGTATAATTGTCAATACTGTACTAAGATGAGTAAAATGTGTACTGCGAAAATCAGGACCCTTTTTTAAATACTTCAAAATAATAAACAATTAATCATAAATAAGTATAAATATTAAATTTAAAACAAATTTATTTATTTTTTTGTTTTAAAAAATAAATTACAATGGGACAGCCCTCGGTCGACAATCGACATGACAATGGGCCATGGGCTGGCACGAAACTACACGACGGGGAAGTGGTTTGGTTATAATCTTTTAAACAAAACTCAAAAACTTCAAACTGCCTTATTAATTCCATAAAGTTTAGGATAAAGCTTAGAGGTTTATAATCTTGTACACAAAACTCAAAAACTTTATTATAAAAATCGTAACATAGACAACCAATTGACTAAAGCTGGTTGTATAATTTATGAATTGAGTTGAGACTCTGAGACGGAGATATTATGGATAACAGTTCGTGAGGTTTGATTTCGTCACCTCTATACTATACTTACGTTATGCCTTTTTCAACCGGAAACAGAACAAAAATATATTACATATTCTAGCTTGGGTGAGGTAAAATGTAGTAACTGCCCCGAATCCGGATTACACGGTCCCACGATCCAAAATGTGAAAAACGATTCACATTTTCGCATGATGATTCATGTTTATGATGGTTCAAAAACGGCATAGGATCGCATAGAAACGTGTAGAATGGATGGCATAATTGTTGAGGGACAGTATAACTGTACAGGGCTCATTTGTATGCTAATTTTGTGAGGTGGTTCTTTTGTACCCCACAAATTATACCAACTTTTTACATAAGAGATTGTCTATCCAAGCTGTTTTGAGTATCTTTTCATCTCCAATTTGATTCCAAGATCCAATCTTATCACTACATTTTTCATTTAGAGTATGATCCCGATCCTGACAACCATGCTAGTAACTTTTGTTTGGATGGGAGAAGTTGGATTTCGTTTCATTTGTTCGATTAGCAAAATCTAGATAGATGATCGTATTAATTGCATGGTAATATGATATATTGGTACTTTCATACATAATATATCGACATGATGACTTCTTTGTTTTGAAATTTCATAAAGGTTCCATCACACAAACTCAATAGTCGACGAAAAAGATGTAAATTTGGGGAGAGGGAATGGTACATAGATGAACAGAGTCACAAGTCACAAGATAATTACGATGTACGTTCACGATTCATAACACGAGACACTCTTTCAATTTCTTTCACTATCATTTCCTTCTCTTCTTCGAATTGTTCATCCTCGGACCCTGAACACATAAAGCGTAAGAAGTGAGAACTTTATTACACTATATAATTGCTAAAAGGCTTTAACGAGAATTGAGAGAGTACACCTAACCTTTTCCCATAGAGAGACTGTTCAGAAGATCTAAAAGCTTTTCACAGTTTTTTGACAAGATGATTTTGATTTCATGTGTCTTGTTAGGGTTCGCGACAAACACCTGTAGAGCACTAAAATCAGCAGAACACGAGATATTTCTTCGTATAAAGATGAAAAACCAATGGCGTTAAAACGGCACCTCCGACATCAATAACAAAATCTTACTAATTCTTAAGAACGAAATCAACTAAAGATGGTCATAATAAAATTTAGCACCTTGAAAATGTGAAAGGCTGACAGTTGAATGTTTTTACTTGAATCCTGTTAAACAATTTCGAAAGGAATTAAAGTCAGACAAAAAGCTAATCACCAACTTTCACCAGCCTCGGAATAATTCAGCACATCACACACATTGCAAAACATTGGTGAGTAGTAGGTCGCAATGTATTCATTGGCATGTAGAATTGTGAGAAAGCACAGAAACGTTGTCGTTGTTCCAAAGTACAAGAAGAGCAACCGGTCAAATGAGTGATTTTGATTTATTCGTTAGTAATTCAAAGCCAAAGAATAACATGTTCTTGGGGGCAATAGCCTGTTGTTCTTTGGCTTTGGAATATTCCGAACCCCTTATTTTTTGCACCATTGTTATTGCCTTATAGACGCAGTTATTTCAAAAAGATTCGGAGGCTCTTAGGGAATACCCTCAATAATGTCATGATCACTTTCAAGTAACGTATTTCCAGGATATACTGCTTCATTATGCGTGAATTCGGAGGCTCCAAGAGAAAATCTGAAAGGAGCTACAACAGTCAACAACATACTAGTATTAGTTAGTTAATACAGTAAAAAAAAAATATAGTTATTAGTTAATAAATTAAATCTATAGAATGCCGGGAATAAACTACAATTTGGCATAGACGAAAAGTACATGTAGAAAATTATGTCAACAAACCTTGAGGGACTGTCTTCTTGTCACATAGTTGGGGGAGGTTAAAAGCTTTTCATACATTTCAAAGAACTGAAAAGAGTAGACAGTAATTAGATTCCAAGATACAGAAGTGAGATAAATTAGCCTTTGAAAAACTTACGAGACAGTTTTCTCAAAAAAAAAAAAACGTATATGAGACGGCCTGACAGGTGACACGGATTAGTCTAATATTATAAAATGAAAAACAAAAGGATTTGGGTCGGTCTCACATGTGAGACTGTCTCATACAAAACAATCCAAGCATGAATCTTGGAGTGTCAGGAACATTAGCTGTACCTCATCGTAATGACAAGTTAGATACTCAGACACTTCTTTGCTGTGTTTGGTCAGTAGATCCTGCAATAAATGCTCGAAATGGTTATAATGAAGTTAATACATGCACCAATGCAACCAGATGTCAAAATCAGACTGACCTTAAATGTGGCGAACGCATCAGACGCCACATCAAAGATAGGAAGGTCCACATACTTGAAGAAAAACTGAAAGCTTGCAGAGTCCATTATGTATCTGAGAGATACTATAGAAACAATATCTTAGAAAAAAGAAAGTTCACTCAACAATGTGGTCTTGCCAACAAATATCGTTGCACGGGGAAAGAATAAGTAGGCCAGCAAAATTACATCACTTGACATGTAAACTTAAACGTAGACTTTCTCAGTTTCTCTTTAAGTACCAGCAACTTAACAATGACAATGATGTTCAAGGGTGAGAAGCACCAAGAAATTCTTCAGAATGACACATCAACGTCTCCCCAGTGCCTCAATGACTAAAAGCGGGGTACACGAGAGTTAAATGTAGGCATTTTACCCCCTATGTTAGAAAACAGAGGGAGACTGACACATAATGATAATTGTATCATCTGGTTTCAGAAAGGGTCACATTGAAGAAAAAGAAAAGCATGTCGTTTTAGGTCTAACTTTTATACCCGATGTGTCAAGTGGAGTACTTAATGGAATGTATATGTAGCCAAGCAGCTTAAACACCTTACTTTGCAAGTGATTGAAATTTAATGCACTCCCTCAGCATGCTCCCACAAGTCAAGGCAGCATCTTTGTTATCATAGCTGCTCAAGAGAGGAGACATATTTAGACGACTTAAGAAGCAAGACAAAGAAAAAGCCTAACTGAAAGATAATATCCGTTGACCAGATAACGGAAATTAAACTTTTGTACACAGATAAACGATTTAGCTTGCATGACATCATTTCTTAAGTTCATGAAATAAACATGCAAGAGAACTCAAACATATCCCCGGCTATTGCATAACCTTTTTAAACCAGGAGAAAAACAAAGGAAAAACTCTGATTCATCTCAATTTCCATAGGAGGGAAAAAAAAGGAAAAAAAGTTTCCTCCGTTGAAAAAGAGCGTAATGAAATTATGCAAAGGAATCTATACACTTGGAGAATATATGGCCGATGTGCAAGTTGATAACTACACAGGAAACTCCAGTCACTGAAGATATACACAAGGCTGGGCTACTCTTAAAATGCAATCCTGATCTCTATCAAATGCATCATCTTGGTTTATAGATGTTCAGTATGAAAAAACAAAATCCATTTCAAGAGTTACGTTAGAGAACTAGACGAGTAAAAAAGAAAAGAAAAAGAGAAAAGAAGCAGTTTATTAATCAAGTGAGGAAAAAAAACAGCAAGAACGATGACAGCTCTATCTAGGCTTACCAGACAACAAGAAAGTCCAATAAATCCAAATGGTTCTCAATGTATTCCACACAGCAATATATGTCCCCCACTTGTTGTTTTAGCATCACAGACCAACATAAGGCAAGATCTTTTCTTGCCTGCACCAAATATTCAGGGTCAGTGCCAAACAAAGTGGGCAGCTATCACGGTTTTAAACTTGGTTAGATGTTCATGAGCTATGTTCTAGTAAGGAAAATTCGGTTTGAGGATTGAGGGACGGAGCCCAGAATTATGCACTATACTGATTTACCTGCCAACCAAAAATCAGCAGCTTGTGAACTAGAAGGGGGATAACATCATCTTTGCATATTTCAATTGTGAGCTGCAGAATCTGATCGGGGCTTGGCTCGGCTTCACCATCTCCACACAGAATGACCTTAATGGCTGAGAAGTTCCTATCAACTTCTTCTAATGCCTATAACAAAACCACAGCCGCGATGAGAAGATGTACTACCATCCCATTTATATTGCCCGCATTTCCTTTTTGGCCTATCCCAGAATAATTGGCCTCTTTCCATGTCTAGTAAAATATAAATAAAAAAGTGAACTTATTCTGCCCCTAATTAAAATGATAGCAAGGGTAATCGAAATTCTTTTAAGTCATGGTATAGACAAGACACTTCCACTAATTCATAAATGTGGCCTCTAATCAAATGGGGGTATGGAGAGGGACTACAAATATAGCAGAATCACCATTTCAATATTTTCAATGTACACCAAAGTTAATGTCGATAATGGCCTACTTTCGTATCACGTGCTTTAGAGCATTGGCCGGAACTCATCCACTGAAAACAAATAGCTTCCTACTACAAGAAGTAACCATAAATTTGAGCCGAGACTGAATTAAACCAGATGTAGGCATTGCACTCTCTTTTATGACTTGTCTACTTATCATAATGTTTCATGGTTTGTTTAGATATTTCAAATTCTCTATACTTTCAACGTTAAAATTCCTAGACCATCTATATGACAAATTCATGTCCATAGTTAGAGGACCACATAGCTTCACAACTTCCTCTTTTCTGATTTATTATCTATATTCAACCATTTTCTATTTTGCAAGTTAGAAACCTAACGACAAAGCTGTCAAATAAATCCTCCCAGTTTAAGCAATGCCTTCTACTCCCTATGTATTCTCTCTTCCACACCTCACGTTAAGAGAAGTGCACGTTAATTTTCAATATAAATACAGCTAGTCATAAAATCAGGTCAAAAGATATCGGATACTAAATATCATTCAACATACTACAGTCAGCCCTCTAACCTTAAACTAAATGGGTAAAGTGCAAAAATAAAAGAAAGTAATTTCCCTTTTATTGGTGACAATTTCAATTGCCATTCAGCCCAAATTTATATTGCAAGTGAATAATGTCAACAAAAATATGCAAGACTCAACAAGATTTTTGAGCTTCCCATATACGATGGAATAAATCAAAAATAGCTCACTGAAGTGGTTGCTTCTATCTCTTGTGAAGTAGTAGTCCTTTGATGGGGTTTATGACACAACTTTCATATTGGGTCATTCGGAAATAGATTCAGTACTCAACCAATGAGCATAGTTTTATAAGCATTGTGCTTTCAATTGTCACATTACCTACCGATGATGAGCAACTATAACATCACTCCAGTGCCTCAAAGGCTCCGCCTATAGTAGGGTAAGGAGTCCGCATATCATATATGCAACTCTAACCTTCGCTGAAAACATAAATATGATTTTTCCTGATAAAACCCATGAACACAACTGATCTTCAAAATTCCAACAAAATTTCAACTCTAAAGCAAAATCTCAGTAATATTCACATGTGATTGATTATACAATCAGCCAAAACCAAAAAGTTTATACAACAACAAGATTACCTCAATGCCTCAATGGCCGCATATTGCGGTGTTACCCTCGTGTTAGCAATACAAAGAGGCTGTTTCGAAATAACCCAATATCAAATCCAAAAGTTTATACAAGTATCTTCTAAAATTTCACAATGACCCTTTGATTATGGTAAATAGCAGCAATCAACCGTAATGACGACAAATCAATCATAAAAAATCCAAACTTTGAGCTCAAAAGCTTAACCCTAGTAACATTAATAATAAAATATTCAATTAAAGACCAAATTTCAACATACCCACAACAAAACATGATCAAACATCACAAAATTCACAAAAGGGTATACAAAATTGGCATCAAAATACAAAATCTAAGCGAAATAATCAAAAAATAAGATGAACCCACATAATAAAAATGAGATTAGGAGACCTTTTCAAGAACTTTAACTTCAACAACAGTAGGAGAATCAAGAGCCAAGAGGCTGTCTTTTGTAGCTCTAGCAATCTCTTGTGGAGATTTTGATCTTGGTTTGAAAAATGAAAATGCCATTTTTGTTCTTTGTTGTAAGAAAATTGTGTGTTTTGTTTATGGTATGTTGATGTAGATATTAATTGCCGGAAAATGAGGTGATTGATGAGGAATGTTGCAGTTGGTACAAATATTTGACATTGGATGTTTGTGTTATGTGATCATGTCACATGGGTTGTGAATCTGTGATTCAACCATGGTGGATTGAATTGAAGACGAGTCGGTTTATCTTTAACAAAAGAGCAATTGGGAAACCAACCTGACCTGTTTTCATTGAAGATAATATCGTGTTTTAAATGTGATTGAACTGTGTGCTTAAACATATGATTCATTTAAATTAGACAAACACAAAATCTCAAAGAGATTATCGTGTATATACGGAAGTAATTTTCGATTCTAGTGGTTAAAAATCACGAGTTCGAAGCCCTTCCTCCACACGTTATACTAGTTAGGTGCCTCATTTGACGCTTGTCGGAAGCATCCAATACAAAAGAATGCTCATTAAATGCTCATTAACGGTGGTGGAGCTAGGATTCGAATTTATGCGGAGTCGCGGAAAGAATTTCAGCGGAGTCGAACAAGTAATACTATAAGAAAAACTCAAAAAAATTCAAAAATTCTAACAAAAATTTCAAATTTTAATAATTTGAAGAATAATAAGTTGGCATGGTCCCGGTTCTGTGCATTTTCTTCTTGCATGTCTAGGACGAGAAATTTCTGCATATGATTATCAAAATTTTGGTACTTGGTACCGTCGATACAACATAGCAATGATATCAACTGCTAAAATCCGAGTCTCATCTCGTGTCCTGTCTGATATTTAACAACATAGTCGTTATTTAACCACCATGGCCTATTTTTCAATCAAACAAAAAATACATAAAGTTCAGTTAGAATTAATGCGGTTGTACAATGTTCACAAATTCTCATTTACACCGCTGTAAAACAAGAATAGTTTACAGCGGGAGTATAAAATCCTTTTTCCTAACAATGTATCGTCCACGTCTTCACATTGCATCATAAATAATCGCGCATAACCACAATTAAATACCATGTACAATAAGTTACAAAGCAGTAGTTTATAAAACTCTCTAATTTACATATGTTTGTGACTTGTAGAAAAATCTGAAGGCATAAGCTTTTTACATATATAAGATACGGTATAAAAACGCCTATAAGGTCTATAACCCAGCAATGCATATACTTTCTCCCACCTAAGTATGAAGAATTAGCAACCGATGATCTCCTTCCAAAAGTATTTTATTATTTTTTATAATACAAATTCGAAATGTATGGATACTCTATAAACAATGTAAATTAAGGAGGCACCGGTGAAACGCAGCTGATCTTTCGAATTCCACGTGAATGTACATCAGACGAACCCCATAAGGCAAAAGCAGTAATGCATCACCATGGGAAAAATGAATGAATGTATAATAGTGAGGTAATGATCTCACAAGCTTTATTTGTGTGACTTGATTTGAGGGTAGAGTCCCAATATGTGTTCGTCCATGAAGTCGTGTCGCGTCAGAATCCCAACAATCGGAGATCTCTGCGTCACAAAAAGAAGTCAGCAAAGTTGATACTCTTGAAATTGATCTAATACGATAAGTTGATACAGAGGAGATCATGGGTCCGGCTGGGAGAAGGTTGTAGATATTTTAAATACGATAAGTTCATAGTTGATACTCTTGAAATCGATCTATTAAATAGCCCGAGCAGCGAAAAGGTTGAGCCGATTGGGGTCAGGCGGAGGGATGAGCTTGGGCTTTTTTTGTCATGCATGTTTGGAGTTCTAACAGCACAATACAAAACTAAAATTAATCTAAGAGAGAAGGAGCTTACCCCTTGACTTTTAGGCACAACACACATGTGCCGGAGTCCGAGCTGTCTGAAGAGAACCTGAGCTTTTGCTAGCGACATCGACTCAACCACTGTGTACGGAGATGCATTCGTGATTGGATGGAGATCAATGTACATCTCCATCTCTTCCTCTGTAATATCTATGTCTTCTAGCTGAAGCCCTTTTCCAGTCCCGGGCTTAGCAAAGTCAAATGGAGAAAACTTCTTCAAGATGTCTCTACCAGAAAGCACTCTGGTACTTGAGAAATATTTTGCCTTGAGCAAAACAAGCAAATGTGACCTCAAGACCACTCCACATAACTCTGGTGCCTCGGAAAAAGGCGGTTCATCAATAACCGGAAACCCGTTATGGCCCGTACTTTTCAAAACATGAAAAATGGTCTCTACCTTCTCCACACCCGAAAACGTGATTAGCGGACCGGAAACAACGTCTCCTGCCACCAAGTGTTTCATATAAGGCGCCGAATGTGCTTCCATAAATGGCAACCCCTTTAGTTTTACTATTTGGTCATATACTCCTTTGTTGAAACAATCAGCCACGGTTTTTGATATAAGGAGAGATATCATCACTAGAGGAAGCAATAATAGATCGTTGGTAAGCTCGAGCAGTATCACACAAAGAGAGACTGTCATCCTCATCGTGCCTCCTAGGAACGAGGCGGCCCCTAGAAGCGAAAACAGACCCGTGTCGAGGGCTAACACTGGCTCAAAGAGTCTACCCACTAGACGGCCATAGACGGACCCTGCCAAAATTACAGGAATGAAGAGCCCTGCAGGAACAGCAATCCCATAAGTGATAATCCCGAGGCAATAGATCGTGGCAAAGAAAACGAAGAGTGAAGAGATTTGAAATTCTCGGGCTACTCTGGCACTGAAAAGATTGCGGATAGCATCATCGTTTGTGCTGAGAAAGAGGGAAGCAAGATCATTGTAATGCCCAGATGGGCAATTGAAGCTCTTGTAATTTCCTGATTCATTGACACTTGGGCAAGTTATTTTTGAATCTGAGGGACATGGAGTGCATCTAACAGCCCAAGGAATGAAGAATGCGCAGCATGTCGTCAAAACTGAAATAATAATGACGAGTAATACCCGGAAAGACGGCCCTTTTCTGCAAGACAAAAGAGCAATAGGGAAATGTTAAACGATTTATAACAGTGTGAAGACTTCAACCCACAATTCATGAGATAGTCTACTAAATAATAATTGACGATTGACGAGTATTACTTGGAAAGATGGCCCTTTTTTTTGTAAGACGAATGAGCAATAGGTTTAAGTTTCACTCTTTATGCAAAAGTCTTAAATAATAGACTAGCTTACATGAGCTGTAAATGCTCAGGAAAAAATAAAATAGGTTAAGATTTCATACTCATTAATAATGCTGTAAGTACGGAGGACCTTGTCCACACAATAGTTATAAAAGCTCCCTAAAACACCACCAATAACTCCAAGAAAAATGACTGCCAGTATATCGTAAATGCCATATGTCGTTACTTCTGCTGCGCTTACGTCATACATAATCAGCCCACCCTCACCAAACAGACCACATTTTCCAGTCCAGCAAAACTGAATAAGGCTTCTCAAAACTATAGCAACCACAGCAGTTGTGAAAAATGTCCTCCATAGAAGAGCACTGCGCCACCTGAAGCATGTTAAAAAATATAATCAGACCAGACATAACAATGATAGAGGAGAACAAGTACCTAGAAACGGTTGAAACCGTCCATGATATTTATCCATTTTCTTTTATCACCACGCCCCACCGTTCCAACAAGAATGACCACTTTTGGTTTAGAGTAATTTTAAGGAAATAGGAAACCTGAAATGTCCCTTATACTTAAAGAGAACACTTTCCACCCAATAATCCCATTTGACAACTTACAATTTGCTTATTTTGATAGTGTCCGACGACTGTAATACTTCTACAATTTTAGTCAGAAAATAATAGAAAGTGATCAACCATTGTGGGACAACCCATATTGGAAGTGATAAATCATATTCGATGGAGGAAGTATAATGAAAGATCTTTTCCTAGAAAAATAATAAAATAAATAATTACCAGGAGGCTGCTTCTTCAAGAGCAAATAGGACGCCACCAACTGGAGCACGAAAAGCTGCAGCTACCCCTGCAGCAGCACCGCAGGTGATCAAATCTCGCCGGTCTCTGTCATTCTTGAAATATCTAAGCCAGTTCCAGGTCAGCCCATACTTTTGAGAACCACCCTGCCCAAGTAAACTGGCTATGCAAGCACCAGTATGTACCATAGGCCCTTCCTTGCCGACGACAAACCCAGCGGAAACACCGAGAATAGAACCAAAAATCTGATCAAATTGTATTATGTTAGTTCAAAGAGTAAACTGAGTCTAATATATGCATACAACTGCGAGGAAGCTGATCTAGGTAGCAGTGTAAAACTCAAAAGAGCTTTACCGCTCTTATGGTCTTAATAGGCTCAAATTTGAACTAAACCAGATGGTTTACACAAAACAGTGACAACATATCGAGAATTATCTTGTGATTTGCTTATGCTATTACATGTTCGTAAGTTCGTTCAAGATATGAACTACGATCAAAACCACCCTAATGTTTTTACTTTGTCGTCTCTCACCACTACATGAATTACATCTTCGCTAACTGGTCAATATCCAGGCGAATATGAACTGTAAAGGCCTACTAAAGCAATACATTTACCTTTACAACGAGTGTGCTAGGGGCCAAAATTGAAGGAGCATCAACGCCATTAAGATAAGCTTTGACCTCTGGAATCCCAGATCCAGCAGCAGCAGGTGCAACAAATGCACAAAGAGCTCCAGCAAGAGTGGCCAACCCTATGTTGCAACCGGCGAATGCAAGAAATGCCTTGACGTATCTGTACTGGAAGCATTATACATGAAAACATCGGCACTTAACTTTTGCAGCGACAAAAAATATAGCAACAACTGAGCGTTAGTCCTAAAATGGTTTGGGGTGGGTCGGCCAACACAAATCATCCTTTGAAACGGTCAATAATTTTAAAATAGTGAAAACTGAAAAGAACAGATGCAAGTAGAACAAATTCAACAATTTCAGTAGCAGGCAAGGCGCCATTATTAAAAGACGTGGAGTTTGTTCAATAAAAGAACAACTGCAGAAATCAACAGCATGAGTAATAAGAAAACAAATTCATCATTTGACATACTTCCCCTTCACCATCAAGTCGTTAGTGAGCAGCAACTTGAAACCAGCTATGTTCTCAACTGCTATATTACTGAAGAAACCAACAAGCCCAGTTCCAAGCCCGATAAGGAGTGCGAACCCCCACTTGAGAAAAACATACTGAACTATTTGAACCTTTTTCCTCGACCTCCAATCTTGCTTAAACAAGTCGTTTTCGATAATCCTGGAATTAAATATCAAATGGTAAGTCAGTCACTAATGTCGCACATTTGCATGTTGCCACATGTAACTAATGATGTAACTTTCAAATGAAATTTTGACAAACACCCAAACATATAATTGTGCATTTGTGCTAGTTAAGTATTTATATAGAATCAGGTTATATTTTAACCAGACTTTAGGATTTCATTGCCTATATCGTAACGAACAGCTGAGGGCTGCTGAATTTGAGCTCCAATAGTCAGACTCTCAGGCTGTACATGCCAACAAATAACAACCTGGTTCAACAATCAGGAGTTTGGACAATATATGACATCAGGAACATCATTAAAAGGTACTCTTTCCATCTCACCAAATATATAATCCGTAGTTAATTGGTTACAATTTTTTATAAGTGATAATATGGGGGAAAAAAATTTTTATTTTGATAAATCATGACAACCTTTACAATTTATCTCTACATATATTTGTAAAAATCATTGGTCAAAGGTGACCATCATAGTCAAATGATGCCAAAATCAATAGGGTGGAGGTATTGAAATAAATAGGACAATATATTTGAAATCGCTGGTCCGAGTCGCACCCACAAGAAGGAGAAGGAGTCCAATTCATAATTCCAAAAAAGGTTTCTTCCCAAAACAATTGGTAACTACTAACTATAGGAGCAACTCCTTTGTTAATAAAGTAGGTGTCTTCTATTTTTCTCGAACATATGACACCCACATGAGGGCAATATCATAATAGAAGCTTTGTTTACAACATCACCAAGGAGTACGCAACACGAAAATATGACAGGAACTCCATAAGATAGGATCGTAAAGTACATGATACGGACATAGAAAAGTTCTAGAGCTAGCGGGATAACAGTTCAAGTATTCAATGAAGGGAACTTAGGATCCTTCTCAAGTATAAATGATGCCTTGATTGCTTCATACAACAAATGGTTCATAAAACTAAGAACCAACAAAGAAAAGGAACACAAAATGGATGTTGCAAAATAGGTTCTTACTCATAGTCCAAGCTTTCAATAGGGCAGACATTGGCACCAATCACAGCAATTTGCGACGTGGTGTTTGTCCTCTTTCTCAAGAAAGGTTGTCTCATCGACGAGTTCCACTCTGACATGGATGACCACTGTTTCTCTTCTTCCAGCTTGCCATCATACTCCTCAACGTTTTCCAAATCCTTGTCTTCATCATTGTGGTTGGCTTCTTCCCGGAAATCCATACCGCTACTACTATATTATGTTCAAAATCACTACTGTGCGATAATTCGAGATTCAATATTTACTAGTCCCCCCTGTAGCACACAAAACATCAAAAAATTTACTCATGACAGCTTAAACAAAGTATAGCACACTAGAAGCTAATGCTAATGCCAAATTATCAATCGAAATAATACGATTACTCGACTTTTACAAATCATAAATGCACATTGCATTTCTGAATTCTGATTATGATGGCAAGTAAAAGCTCATCCACATAAATCCTTAAGAGAGTTACAGTTACAACTTACAACACCAGAACCATTTAAAAGGAAGTAAAGAACAATGAATGATCCATAAAGTTGAAGCAGATCATAAGAACAAACAACAGTCAAAAACAGGTAAAATAATCACATGCTACTTGCCAAAAGACAACCATCTTTTTCAGTAACACCACTTTTTTGATATAATATCTATAACAATACAAAATCATCATACCACACACTACACATTCATGAAGAAGCTTTGATGATAACAATTAGTCAACTCTTCTTGCTTTATTAATTAATAACTCCACTTTTCTAGTTTCTAGATCATTCTTCAGAAATGAGAGCGGATTTTATGTTCCATTTTTGTGTCTCATCTCGTGTCCCGCTAATTTTATCCTCTTACACATCATCATCTTATGAGATTTACCCAACATTTTTTTTATGATTAATGCTTACATGTCAAATGAAAAGGCGGTGAGACACATAAATGGGACAGAGGATCGGAACTTAAGAAATAACAACCAATTAAATGTTCTACTACAACTAATAGAAACTTGGTAATAAAAGCTCAAACAAAATTAGCTAAATAACAAATTTGATCATCATACTAAAATGACATTATCATACAACAATGAAATTTGAATAGAAATGCTTAATTATTGAGATATATACTAAAAACCCACCTAATAAAATGCACATACACACAAAAAAAACAGATTTTCGAG
Source organism: Heliosperma pusillum (assembly GCA_022085475.1). NCBI lineage: Eukaryota > Viridiplantae > Streptophyta > Magnoliopsida > Caryophyllales > Caryophyllaceae > Heliosperma > Heliosperma pusillum. The sequence goes on along the minus strand of JAIUZE010002961.1, from coordinate 74,071 downwards.
GTAAAATCAATGAAATAAAGATTACCCAGATTATATTTGGGAAATTAAAGTAAGACCCATATGACAGAAATGCAAAAAGATTGAAACTTTAGGAAGCAAAATGAGAAAAAGAAGCGTAAAGAGAAGGCTTACTCCTAAGTGAGTTTGAAGAGAAAGAAGGGAACAAAGAAACAATTAATTTTGGCAGAAAATTAGATAGAATATGTCACCAATGTATAAGACTTTACGCAAGAATATTAATTAATGAATGAATGGATGAAGAGTATGTAGAGAATAATAATGTTGACAATTCAAAGAATGAAATATGATATATATTCAATAATTTAGTGTGTATATTAAATATATCTGCTGTAATTGAGTAATTGATATAATTATGTAAATTAATCAAGATTAATAAGAAGATAATATCCCATGAATAATGAAGCTGGCATTTTGGATTGAGATTTGCATGAGCATTAGTCCATTATTACCATTTTTAGAAGACGTTAATTAGGCTCTGTTTTTTCCGCCTTAATTTCAGCTCGTCTTTATTTAGTTCAGTGCAGTTCAGTTTTGCTTTAATCAATTATATTTAGATAATCTCTTCATAAAATTAAGTCTTACTTTAATTCTGTTCACTTCAACTCAGCTCTATTCACTTTAATTCACTTCAGCTCTACTCACTTTAATTCACTTCAGCTCACCTCCAGTTCAGCTCGTTTCAGTCGAAAAGAACAGGGTATTTATGGTGTAATAGAGATAAAGTTGTCCTAAAGTAACTCATTTATGGTATGGGTAGTTTGGATTGGATTGTCCTAAAATGGAAGGTTGGTAGTTTGGATTGGATTGGAGAGAGTATTAGTTTACATCTGTGTAATGAATGTACGGTATTTATATACTCCCTCCATTCAATTCCAAACATAACATTTCTTTTTTTGACACTATTCATGAATGAAGAGAATCTTTACGATTCCTTGCAATATGTAAGATAAAATATGGTCATGTGGGATCTTGTTTGATTCCTCTATATAAGTACAATATGAATATCAAATTTTTATATTTTTTTATAATGTAAAACTCGAGATATTTACGTTACAATTCGTGCGTTGCCAAACGTGTAAAAGAGAAATGTTGTGTTTGGAATTGAATAGAGGGAGTAATATTTATTTTTTAGTATAATCCGTATTACTTTTATAAAATTGTTAACTCATTAATTATTTGCATTTTTCATCATTATATTTTGTTTTGAGAAAAAAAATTGGAACTGAAAATTAATCAAGATAATTGAGCAATGCGTTATAATATATTTAGATGTATTTTACACGACAAAGCTAGTGATTTCAATTTATAAATTTTCTCATGTTTCTGCTGTCACGAAACTAATAATACCAGTTTGTAGTTTTGTTTTATATGAGTATGAGTCAAATTATTAATTTTAACAGTAGAATCAATAAAATATTTAGTTATTTATAGTTTATCAATTTTATTTTATTTTAATTAGAAAATTATAATTTAGAGTTTAGTGGAAATAATATAATTTGATGAAAAAATTAATTTAATGAAAAAAATAGTAGTTTAATGAAATAAATTATCATTATTAATTTAATTATTTAAGTGAATGCTTTCAATTGCATTAGTTTCCTTATTTATGAAAATGCATTTTGAACCGAAAATTTATATGTCATTTTGAGTAGCGTAGGCTACTATTCTCTCTTGTTTCGGCTACTTTGGGTTGTGATTTGTTTCGCACAGGTTATCGGCCCAAGAGAGCGAAATTGAGCTAAATATCGTCCCCGGAGTTTCATTTTGGATGATAGTAAAGCTAGGCTCGGAAACCATCGCCTTGTGATGCGCGAGCATGAGTAGGACTGCACTGAGGAAGAGTGAAGTACTGCAACAAAAAGTCGATCGACCAGTTGTGTTAGTCGATCGACTGATTAGGGTTTTAGTCGATCGACTGAAACAGTGGTTGATCGACTATTTTGAACTTGCTAAAGTGTTGATTCCTAACTTTAGTCGATCGACTACTTTTGCATCTGGGCGAAATTTTACTTTGTTTATTCGTCCCATAAGTGTTTAATACTTTTAGATTTAATATTTAAGACTTGTAGAAGCAATAATTAGGTTATCTTTCATGCCGTTAAACAATTGTTCTACGTTTCTTTGGCTAGCTACCTTTTGGATTTGAATTTTGTGATCTTTCCTTCATTTTATTTGGTAATCAATCTAGCTCTTTTGCTTTAATTTCTTTTCCTCTATTTCTTTCCTTGTCCCTTATCTTGTTCATTAATTTACTTAGTTATTAATTGTTATTCTTTTACTTCTACCATGTTTAATTCAATTAATATCATTATTGTTGTTTTTGTTAGATCTAATATGCGTAGCTAATTCTTTTATGCTAGGATTTAGGTGAACCATGGTTATGTGATGGTATATCGTGAGAGTAATAGTTCTAGCATAATTAATGGTTTGTATTGTTAATCGTTGCATTAATTTGTAGTTAATTGGTTAAATGTATGTGGCCGATTGACTAATTCGTGAGACCTTGACCTAGATCGTGAGATATGGAAAATGTAGAGGCTTGTAGCGAACAAAGAATACCCTAATTAGGGCGAAAGCTATACTAGTATTTCTAAGGGAATAGTAGATCGAGATGAACTGTTCATTACCCTTCAGACCGTATTTACGTTGACCTATTAACCCTTTCCTTGACCGTTGTTGACCGTGGTGAACCAACTGTCCTAGCTATTTCTCCATATTCATTTGAACTCATTTTTAGTCCTATTTTATTTTGTTTTAAAGTTCATTTAGTTATGGAATAAACAAACAAACTTCTGAATCGTTACCTAGACAGACTACATATAGCAAATAGAACATTACTTCAGTCTCTCAGTGGATATGATCCCGACTACCTTTACCAGATGTTGGTTATTTTTTATTAGGTGTGCAATTTAGCCTATCATTATTTTTTTTTATTTTTTTTTGTACAACGAACAAAAAGGAAGGAGATAACCATTTGTATTTGTTGTAATACTAACTGATAATAAGTGTACCAAAGTTTATATAGGTGATTAAATGACTCACAGAAAATGTTCTCTAAGATAAAGGTGAGCAGATGATTGGGCACTTAAAAATCTGAAATGTAATAAACAAACAAACAAATGACCGGGATAAAGGGAATAGATGATTAATCTTTTATCTAGATACTTTCTTAAAATAATATAATGCATTTTTTTGCTTTAGGTAATAATTTGCTTGTATGTTAGTTAGTGTAATTTATTGAGCTATTTTTATTAGGGCATTAGCAATAAAGGTTTGTCAAATTGAATGGATTTGTCAACTATTTGAGAGATTTATAGACAAACCTCTTTATTGTTGTACAAAGATTTGATTCCTGGATGAGAGGAGTTAGACCCTGTTCTTTTGGGCTGAATCGGAGCTGAACTGAACTGAACTGAACTTATAGGAGCTGAACTGAACTTATAGGAGCTGAACTGAACTTATTGGAGCTGAACTGAACTGAACTGAACTTATAGGAGCTGAACTGAACTTATAGGAGCTGAACTGAACTGAACTTATAGGAGCTGAACTGAACTGAACTTATAAGAGCTGAACTGAACTTATAGGAGCTGAACTGAACTGAACTAAACTTATATGATCTGAACTTTTCTGAACTTAATTTTAATTAATTGAATAGAATTTATAGAATCTAAAATTTACTAAACTGAACTTTATTACATAAGGTAAGATAATAACATAATTCCAATTTATATACATTGGTTTGTTCAAATATATTACTACGTTGACATCATCTTTATCTGTATCTTTATTTTTTTGGAAAGGACTGTCATAAAAAAAAGTATACTCTAAAACATAAGGTAAGATAATAACATAATTCCGATTTATGTACATTGGTTTGTTCAAATAGATTACTACGTTTACATTACGATAAAAAAAATAAATCACATATTACATCGTTTTCTAACCATCTGTTTCCATATCATCATCTTCCTCATCCCTTTCTTCTTTATCTTCACTATCACTCGTAACAACGAATTTATTCCCTCGCCAAATGTTTTTTACTATCTTGTTTCGTACCTTTAACATTTTCCGCTTATCATCAAACATGCCCAAATTTACTGTTCCTTGAATATTCACGTCATGTTGTATAATAGGTATTCCAAGAGTATGCATCCTTATAAAATTATGGAGTATGAATGTATAAAACAATAATAGACATTTGATACTTTTGTGACATTCGGGGGCATATTTTTTAACACCCACCTTTTTTTCAAATGACCAAATGTCATTCCCCTAATTAATGTCAAATGTTTTTATATCGGTTTTCATAAATAATATATTCCGTATAACTTTTCTGAACTTAATTTGTAAGAATTGATTTTTTCTGAACTGGACTTATAAGAGCTGAACTGAACTGAACTGAACTTATAGAAGCTGAACTGAACTGAACTTATAGGAGCTGAACTGAACTGAACTTATAGGAGCTGAACTGAACTTATAGGAGCTGAACTGAACTTATAGGAGCTGAACTGAACTGAACTGAACTTATAGGAGCTGAACTGAACTTATAGGAGCTGAACTGAACTTAAAGGGGCTGAGTTTAAGTCCAAAAGAACAGGGTCTTACAATATTGTATTCAGATAAAACAGGTTGTGAGTGATATTGGGTCCCTTGAAGCATATTTTTATGAGGTTTGTCTCTATTGAAGAGAATTATTGTCAATATTTGTATAGAGGTTTATTGTTAGAAGGTTTGTGAGTTGGATAATGTGACATTGGACAAACCACATTTGAGATTTTTATATTGCTAATGTCCTTAGTAATGTAAATGCACTATGTTTTTATGGATTTAATTTTGCCAAAATAGGATAAAATACAAACAATAAGTAACATTGGTATATTAAGAAACATTATTGGCTATCATAACTCTTGACAAATAAAAATACAAGCAATACCTCTACCCTTGCTTCTCAGGCCTATGAAGTTTGCTATTAGATGTTAGTGAATTTGGAAGTGGAGAAATAATGTCGTTTTTGGGAGAGCGAATGAAAACACGACTGATTTTGTTTGATTCCTACACAAACAATTTGACACGTCTAAGAGCGTTTTCGATCCGTTTTTCCTGTTTACCTCGCTTCCCGGCACTACCTATGATGAAATATTTGTTAGATGACACACTCTTCTTTGACCTTCGACTAGTTTCTTCTAAATACCGATGGAGCGTCGAGAGGAAACCAAGGGCCAACAAGTTGTGGCGGAATTATCAGAGACAATGCCGGTAACTTCACATCCAGCCTTTTTATTTTCATGTGGAATATGTAGCTCAATGCAGGCAGAGTTGAGAGCTCTATTGTCTGGCTGGAGCATTCCCGATCCCTTTATATAAGCAAGCTACCCGTCCTCATGAACAACAAGTCGTGCCGCTGACTGGCTTGCCAATCAAGGAGTAACCTCGCCCCTTCGATCACAGTTTTAGTCGATCCTCCTAATAGTTTACGTTCTATCCTCTGAAAAGACGTTCTAAGTGTTTCCTTTCCTCGTGCTATATCTAGATAATTTCGGGGCTTAGCCCCTCTTTTATAACAAAAAAAAAACAAATAATAGGTATGTGGGAGGGCTTCATCTACCTTTTTAGAGATTTGTCCACCAACCTCTTTATTGTTGAAAAACAAAAACACAATTACATATTTGTATACTGGTTTGTTGATGACATGGACAATTGGACATATATGATGGGCAATTGGCAGTGGTCTATTGTTGTGCACTTATGCATGAGTTTGTTATTAAAAAGTTTCAGGAAATTACTTATATGTCGTATGTCTATTACAATGGGGATATATTATAAACCATAATATTTTATATATGTTAAATTGACATTACGTCTTCCTAAGAAAAAAAAAGCCTCTTATAGATTAACTAGGTAATTAGATAAGTTAATCTACATACCTTTAATTATTAGTTTTTTCACGATGACTCCTTATATAATTTATTTATTCATTAATTGAATATAACTAACTCAGTCTTATAACAATTAGGATGTCTCAACTTATAATATGAGATCATCAATCTATTAATATAATAAACTATTCCCTTCGTACTCATTTGTCGTTTTTTTATTTTTGGCACAAAGACCAATAAAGAGTAGGAGATCATTTATGATTCCATTTAATCGATGATAAGTAGACAATATTCTCATTATGGTTCAAATTACTCATAGAATATCTTTTTAATAAGAAATGACAAATAATTAAAATGGAGGGAGTAATCATATAATTAGTATCTATATTTTGGAAAATTATAAGGGATGTATATAAGAATCTTAAAATGCAAATTAATACTTAATATTATTATTAATTGCATTATTTTTTGTGCAATTTTGTCATCATTTTCTACATTTATACCTCATTTAAAAGATTTTAAATCCTTAAATACAACACTAAATACTATATTTAACCTTACCTTTTTTATTTTATAAAAAGAAATTGTTGACGAAGTGGTGCAAAGAACTATAAAGTATGGGTACCGACTTGAATTATTTTTTGTAATATAGAATTAACGGTAATGTATAAAATAATAGTTGTAGGTGTGGGCGGTAGACGTCTTGTAAACATAAAACTAATTGAAATTATTATGTGTGCGAAATACTTGGATTACGTGAATACGTGTGGATAACTATGTTTAATATTACGAGTTTCACTTCGACACTTCTACTTTTCAAACTTAGCTTAGTGCGACTAGTTGCTATTGAAACACACTTAATCAGGGGCGAAGCTAGGATTTAAAATTTAGTATAATAAAAAAATTTGTCTTATAATAATCATGTCTTATAAAATTAGAGATCGTAATTTGCAAAATGATTTTACATTATAAATCCTTATTACATTCATGATGTGAATCCAATGAATGTTACGTAGTATCTTGGTATATTTCGTCAAATCAAACAAAGTAACAAGCTCTCATTTCCTTGTTATAACTTACTTTCATTATTTAACTACTATTTTAAATTTAAATTTGTTTAAAGGTGCACAAAATAAAGCGGCTCCCCTTATTTTAATAACACTTTCTCATTTGAAAATTTCTAAAAAACATTTTGAAAATAAAGATTATTCGCAAGACGCAATGCTCATTTATAGAATAAACTCATTAAAATTCATCGGAAAAATAAATGACAGATACAGTAGTTAAAAAATCTGAAAATTAAATTGAAGTAAATCAATAGATCAAATAAAAGGGAATAGTTGTTTAGGGAGAAAAAAAACAATAAAAAAGGTTGAAATAGGGCTCAAACCCCTGACAAATCAAAACTAATCAGCCCAATAACACCAACTGTGCTACTCACATTTCACGTCTACTAATTGCGCATGTTATTATGTATTTGGTTGCATAGTGTTCCAGTTATTTTGGGAACATATTTTAATTTTTAAACCGATTTTTTTTTAATTTAGGGTAGCGAGTGCTACCCCTTGCTACAAGGTAGCTACGCCCATGCACTCGACGACAAGTAAAAGAATTACAATAAGTCTTGTTTAAGACGGATATATCTGTTTTAAAAATAAAACAAGTTAAATAACATTCCTTTTGTATAGTTGTATAGATGAGATAAGCATTTTGCTAATCTCAATGCATTAAGTTTTTGTCTTATATGTAATATTTGACATGTCTTAAGATTAAAATGGATATAATCCGTCAAAAATGATAATTTGTGAAAGATTTAATGGTTGGCATTTTAAATGCTTCATGTCAATTTGAATCGAAGCTGATCATACATTTATTGTAATATTGTGTTATTTCGTTTAGTAATTGTATTAAGACTCTGTTTAGTAAAACTAGATGAACGGATAGCTGAAAACTAAACAGATAGCAAAAATCTGAAGAGTTAACTAAAACTTTGAAAAATAACTGATGAGGTAGCTGAAAATAGGAACTGATGAGTTAACTTATTAAATTATAAATGCTTGGCCCTATCTAAAAAGGTAGTTGGCAAACGATCTAAAAAGGTAGTTTGGTTGATGCGGGAAGTGTAAATATTCATGGGAATTTTTAAAAAGTGTTTGGTTACGTATGCGGGAACTTAATTCATGGGAATTGCAAATAACAAGGGGTTGTTGCCACTTGTTAATAACCAAATTCTTACTTGTATGAAGTCAATTCCATGGAACTCTCATTTTTGCAATTCATTAAAATATTTTTTTCTTATAATTTTACAAGGGAAACCAAACCACCCCTTAATATTATAAATTGAAAGGGTAAAATAGAAAAATAAAACAAATTCATGTACTTGAATCTCAAGTGCTAACCTCGGTAGCATTTCATTTCATGTAGCTTACTTGTTCAAATAAACTACGTGTGCCAAACACGTGCAGAAAAACAAGTTAGCTAAATTTTTTTGTCAAATAAGTTATTTTAGTCATATAGTTTACCCGAAATGACTTGCCAAAATAAAGCCTTAATGGCTTATATTATATTCCGTATTTGGTATTATGTAAGGCCGTAAGTAGGGTTGTTAACGGGATCAAGTGTTGTCTTGTAGACTACAAAAAGTCAAATGATTAGTTTGGAATGTGTGGGAAGGAGTATGAAGCTACAATATTTAAAATAAAAAAAACACTAGAGGTGATAGGTGATGTATAACTTTTTTTTTATTATTGTTTTTTTATAACTATTGGTCATTGTAATAGGTTGTAACAAGTTAATTCGGAACTCATACATTTCTCACATAATATAATTTACATTAGTATTAGAAGGTGATAATTGAAACACTTTTTCTAATAAATTTTCAGGAGACCTACTATTAAACTCTTAATTTTATACTTCGTATAATATACTCTTAATCAATTGCAAGTATATCGTCGGAATATTTGCGTCTCTTATGAAAAAAACAGATAATAGAAGGCGAAACGGGTACAAAATTATTTTCGAAAATAAGATTGACTGAACATGGATTTTTTAACCTCGTATAAGCAATCAAGTCGGAGTAACTAGACAAAATGTTGGACTAGGCTACGTAATCTATACACAACTTATTTATATTTATCACAAATTCTTATTTCAGACGGAGGTATCCGTCTTAAGCTTAAGACGGATACCATATTCTCTCATAAAATACTTATTAAGGGTGAATGGAGAGCACATGGGGGGAGCCCACCTTGTCCCCTCTACCCATTTCCTCTCACAAAATACCCGTTGTAAGATCCGACCCGTCTTAAGCAAGACCTACTGTATATTTATATAGGTTCAAAGTAACATACCGAGTTTTACTGAGTCGTCTTATCCATAAACACTTGTAACTTGTAAGTGTTAACGAGTAAATCTACCTTAAATGCAGGTCTAAGAAGAATCCAAAAACTGAAAATTTCGTACAAAAAGCCAAAGATTTAGTAAAAACATAGGACTATACAGAAGTAGTATTTATTATTAAACCTATAAAAGTTAAAACAGTTGAAATTGTTCACTTTTGTGTAATTGTAAACATAAGCAGCGGATTCATTTTCATAAATTTCATCTACAAAAAAAGAGTGTGGGAGATATAAACAAGATGTAGGGTCGTTTGTCTGCTTGGCTAGCCAAACATGGGCTAGTTCGTAGATCTTTAGGCTTCGATTACCAAGGAATAGAGGCCCAACCATCGACAGTTGTTCCTTTGCTCGCTTCGCTCGAATCTTTCCGAATTTGATAGGTGAATTCCTCTAAGGATTTCTTTAATTCAACCAAATGCAATTTAAGTAACATAAATTCTCATTTATAACGGGTATATCCGTCACAAGTTTGTGATGGGTCGGACCTCTTCTCACAAAGAGGTAAGTGGAGATTCGGCCCGGATATCCGTCACAAGTCAGACCAACTGTTCAATAAGTATGTTTTGGTCAACATAGTTGTCTTATAATGGAGATGTCCCAAGTATAATGAATGATTGGCCCCCATGACATTTGTAAGCACAAACATGTACTCCATAAGTTTTATGGTTATCCTTATACTTCACCTTACAATATATACTACGTAGCCCCCGCAAATGCATGGGACTATTCCATCGTTCGGTCAATCAATCATACAACATGCAATGCTGGTAGAATTGTGGAATGGTGGGTTTGCGGAAACACGAGCTTCCACTTGCATTTTTTTTTTTTTTTTTTTTTTAAGAAAAGGACACTTGCATATTTGATCTCGTCTCATTGAAGACGGAGATATCCGTCAAGACGGGTCTGATTGAATTGTCTCTTATAAATAGACAAGTGGAAGGGTAAGTAGAAACCAACTTGGATTTCACACTTGCCTTTTTGTGAGAGACAACTCAAACTGTTTTCATTAATAGAGTATAAAACCGATCTTGGAACTTCAAACATCAGCTTAAACTTTTAGTTGAGATGATTTATTGATATGGTATCAAAGCCTTTGGTCACATGTTCGATTCCCACCCCCTCAATTTTATAGTGAAATATTAGCACCAGGTATGGAGAGGCATGCAGTTGCATACTTGCATCCACATTTTAAGCCAAAAGGACATTCGTGTGAGAGGGCAGCGTGTTAGAATATAAAACCGATCTTGGGACTCCAACCATCAATTTACCCTTTTGGTGGAGAGGGTGAGTCATTAAACAAAATATACCAAAACCTTTATTTTTAGATGAAAAACTCATATGGTAGATTTGTAATATATAATTTTTTTATATAAAAAAAATTTGTACCAAAAAGGTTGGGATCATCATTGTGCTACAAGCTGAATTTTTCCGAGTATTTTTAAATTTTGAGTTTACATGTATTTTTCCGAGTATTTACAGTTTACAAGTTGCATAATAATTTTTTGATGGAAAAACTCAAAATTAATTGAATTTATAAGTAATTTTTGAGCAATATTATATTTTTTGAGCTTGATATTTAAATAAATATGTTCAAAAACTTTATAGTAAAATTCACATTTTTTAAAATAAAACTCGAGAAGTTTATCATAAAACTTAGAAAGTATATAGTCAGATATACTAGCTCTGATGTATAATCCTAAACTGGAATAACCATATTGACAAACAATCATATTTTTAAGGATTCGAATATTAGAAACAACGTTGTCACACAATATTTATATTTAAATCAATTTAAAATAATTTAGAGAAGGTAATTAAATTAAACAACTGTAACTCTAAAGCACAAAGCTAAAATTTAAATAAATCAGAATAATGTAAATTAATTGTGTATTTGGATAAATCATAATGTAAAAATTAATGCTTCTCAGAATCCCTATATACATACTAAGAAAATAAAACTCGTGAAACATTTTCCTTTCAAAAGCGCACCATGCATAAATAAGGAAATAAATGAGAATTTATAGGCTATTAAAAATGGATAAATGACACAATTATGATACACAATCTTCTTTTACAAAAAAAATCAAGTGGCACAAAAGTGTTCCCATCTCCTCTATAACTAAAAGTGAGTTTTTTCCAGCCTTCTTATTGGTTGGAAAAAACTCAATTTTTCCCCTCTTTTCTTGGCAGGTAGGACCCACCAAAAAATACACCATTTTATTTACCTCTCTCCTCCCCTCTACTTTTAATTATGCTCACTCCTTTAATCCTTTAATTTGAAACATTATGACAAAGGATATAATACATGATATTTATGATGATCGAGATTATATAATACTCCCTCCAATCCAATCCAAACTACCCACTTGCTTTTGGGTGGTCTTCGAGCAAGGCTTTGACCGCGTTTTTCTTCCTTTATATATAGAATTATTTTACAAAAAATATAATTTTATGAAAGATATTTCCGTGACAAAACCAAATATATTACTTCCGTCTTTCAAAGTTCTTTATATTCCGATCTATAAACGGTCAAAGTTTTGAAAGTTTGACCTCTAAAAAGCAAATAGTGGGTAGTTTGGATTGGATGGAGGGAGTATGCTCGGTAAATATAAAAAAATCAAGTCGGAAAAATAATCTATAAAAATAAAACAATAACATACAAATACAAATTTTTACAATTAGAACAATTCAAAAAAGCACAATAACAATTAACAAAAACACAATTAAAAAAAAAACCTTTGGACGTCAGATATTTTTCACCAAAAAATAATCCACAACACATAAACAAGTCTTATCTCAAGAGTGAAAAAAATATAGTATGAAATATTTTGATTTTTGATTGATAGAAAAGTACAACTTTAAATAAGAACATTTTTTTTAAAAAATGATGTTAATAATTAACAAAAAAGAACCACAACAACTTTTATCATCTTATTTATTTTTATCATATCAAAATTGATTAATTGATTCTTAAAAAACCACAAGAGTAATTAGGAATATGTTTGACCTCAATCCTTAAAAATGAGTTTCTATTTTTTGAGATTAATTTTTTAAAAGTAATTTTCAAAAACTAGAAGCACCAAATTGGTGTTTCTTTTTTGTATGGGCAAAAAGAGACTCTTTAGCTTTTGAGAAACTTTTTTTAGCTTTTAAATTATTGTGGTGTTTGGCCAAAAAGTACTTTTGAGTTAAAAAAACACTTTGAAAAAATAGGCTAAACAAACTATAGATATATGTATAAGTTTATTTTATAAACTATTATTTTTATTTTCTGATAATAAAAAATATCAACTTGATAAGAATAATAATTCAATTTTTTTAATAAATGAATATATTTCTAAAAATGACCTGTAAAAAAAAATTACCACATTAGAAAACAACAGTCTATTTACCCAACAAAAAAATTAAATAGCAAAAAAAATGTAGAGATGAAGATTTTTGCTAAAAAAAACAAAATTAAAACACTGATATGAAAGGTTTAAAATTAGGAAAAAAACCATAATAATAATAATGGTATATCATGGAAAGATGGCGGAGAAAGGAGATGGAGATGATGCATGTCCATAGTGAATTGAAGAAGACAAGGGAGAAATGGATATATATGGCATTTGATAGTTTAGGAAGACAAGGTGTAAATGAGGATGAGGGAGAGGGAGGAAGGATTAGGTTTTAGGAAGAAAGTGTGTGAAATGTGAATAAGGGATGAAAAATTGGGCCGAGACTATATTGTTATTATACTCAATTTATAAAAATTGGCCTAAAATTATTCTCTTTCAAGTGTACTCAATTTATAAAAAACTACTCATATTGGAAGCATAAATTATTGGGCAATAACCTATTCTCAAATAAGCAAATTCTCATTTTAGACGGGTATTTCCATCTTAAGCTTAACACGAATTAAATATACTCAAATGAGATAAATAAGACAAAAGCATAATACATTTGCGGAAAACAAAATATCTATATAATCCGCACATGTGGAATGATATTTGATCAGTTTTATTATTACAACGGATAACTTCGTCTTAAGAGAGATTGTTGAGATAGGTAAGATTAATTCAATGACGTTAGACCCAACGAAATTAATTAATCAAATATAAAATAATATTTTTATTTTAATAAACTGGTATTTAAATTCATAAGTTATGTATTTGGATATGTTAGTTTTCATTATAAAAAATTTAAAGTTATTAATGTCCTTACTTTTGGCTTTTCTTTTATCGCGTCAGTTCTAAGTTATACGACAGATGTACAGAGTGAAGTTTTAATATCTAAAATTTAACTACAAAATTAAATACTTATTTATATTGATAAGCAATTGAACATTTAATCTTTGCAATTATATTCGCACATATTAAAAACTTTGACGATGTCGGCTGCAATTATACACCATATCATATTATCACTACTAAAAAACATTACATGTACCAAAAAAAAAACTATTACTAAGTAATTATAATTTTTTTAATTAATATATTTCGAATATTAGAATTTTAAAAGCAATCCGTGCATTTTTGCACGGGTATAAAACTAGTGTATTATTGTAAACTGTTGCCAATAATACATTTTATTTAAATTATGGATTTTTTGTTGTTGTTAGATGCAATAATGTGAATTAAAATCTACAACTCATATGAGCACAAATATTTAGCTTTTTTTTTTTTTAATTTACTTTTCTACTTCTTGCTTTTCAAAAAGTTATTTATCTCAACAAATTTTTGTTAAAGTTCAACCGTTTGTAACAAAAGTCAAGAAACTTATCTAATTGCATACATATAACCGGTGTTATAAAACTATAAATTAGACAATGCTAAATCGCTCACTGGACCTATTATTCGAGAATGACATCATATAAAACAAAATTATAATATACAAAGTACGTACGGAGTACTATATATTGTTAACTTATAAGTAATATCAGTTTAAAATTTAGTAACTAAATAATATTGGTAAAGCTTTATATATAACTGATATGTTTTTTTTTTTGGCAGTAGTAAAAAGTAGGTATTTTACGTTCGCATCGCACTCGCAGCTAGGTTATGTGCTAGCCCGTTAAGATTGCGAGGGATAAAACTAAAACAAATGCAATGAAATAAAGGAAGCATTATTTCTATGTCGGATATTATGCCAGCGGTCAAGCGTTTGTATTCGTCCACCTTAGTGATCTGCAACAGAACATGTAGACAGTCAGATAACACATGAAAATGCATGATTTTATGCTTTATGGCCCACTTTATAGCTTCTCGAATTCCGATAGCTTCTGCTTGAGCTGCACTTTCTGCGGTCCATCTTTTCGCGTGTCTGTATGTTTGACAACCCCGTGGATCGTAGACAACCCAACCAATGGAAGCTTGAAGTGAAGGTAGCCAACTCGCATCCACTTTGACGCGAAAAGACTAGCAATTTCCAGCGCCCCGAATCATAAAAAAAGGAATGGAATTCCTAATTTTGTCTCTTCTTTTATCTAGTTGATTCATTTCCAACGTCCAATCGTTAGCTGCTTTTTTAATCTTATTTTCAATAGCAGAGATAAATGATCGTGCTTCTTCTTCTTGTATCCGAAAAAAGAGTTTTGGTGAAAAGGTAGTTTCTTGGAAGATAATCTAATTCCGGATGATCCAAATACTCCAAAGGATGGATGAAAAAGAGATAATAGTAGCCTGGTTTACCTTGCTTGAGGAGAAGAATCTGTACCAATTTATAATTCATATATCTATTGGAACATGAGTATCATATCCGGTAGTGATTCCCAGGGGAGACGCCGCCCAAATCCTTCTAGATATTTCACAATCACGGAACAAGTGAGCGGTCGATTCCACAGATCCCTCGTAGCTACAAAAAGGGCATACTGGATCAATTTGAATACGTCTATTTAAGAATTCTCTCGCGTAGGTAATGAATTAGTCATAATTTTCCATATTAGAACTTTCCATGTTGGTGGGATGGGTAAAAACCATAGTTTCCTTTTACAGAAATCCTTCGCCGTTTGACCAATTCTATTTGCATCCTTGATAGACCTCGAGGTGTCAAGATGGACCTTTAAGGCACTTGTATATCCACTTTTAACCGAATAATTGCACGTAGATGTCAACACCAAGACCACAATATCTTCATTGATCGAAGGACAGATTGGTACAGACCACAGTCAACTGATATGTTTGAGTTTATATAAAAGATAAATAAATAACTGAAACGTAAAGATTATATATACCCATGAGAGCATGGTCGGCAGCCAATAAAATCTTTTCGACATCCCATGCATGATATCAATGTACCATAATTTATTGTCTCTATTCTCTACTAATCTTCCAAACTGAATAATAAATTAAAAATTGATGATGAACGCACGTTTGTTTTCCACCGAATAAATCAACAAACAGCCAAAGCAGCATAAATGGTACTTGCGTCTTCACTCGATATGTTAAGTGAAGCACAACGACACAAATCTCCCATATCCTTGATCATGTTACTAAGATAGGCTACTCTAATATATACAGCTGCAATATTCGATTATTATTATTATTTTCTTAAAATAATACTCTCTAATTAAGAACTTTTCAAATGATTATTATTATAGAATGTAAAACGTATCAAAAGGGAGATCATAACGTTACTACTAGTATATGAAGAATGTCATTCAAGCCTGTGAGAGAGTGAATACTAAGATACCCTTATATATATATAGCTTATATTTGAGCGGCGTTAAACAAAACTGTAGTGGCATTATCATACTAGTATCAAAAGGTTCATAATTTCATAGGGCAAAGCACTAACGCAACGAAATTATTGAGGCAAAGCTGTCAAACAAAGAGGCAGAGAAAAGTGATTGCAATTGCTTGATTATTTCACTGAACTTGAATGGTACTTATACATAGTACAATGGCTATATCAAAGGCCATATGTGATAATACAATGAACTTGGGAAACTCAATTCAGTGAACCTGCTATAATTCCTTATTAATAACTGTAGACCACAATAACTCCTAACACCCCCCTCAAGCTGGAGCATGGAGATCAAGAATGCCCAGCTTGCGAAGAATGGTCGTAAACTAAGGCGCACCGAGAGCTTTGGTGAAGATATCCGCAAGTTGCTCATGAGTGCGAACGTGAGACGTAGTGATGAGACCGACAGTGATGGCTTCGCGCACAAAATGACAGTCAATTTCAATATGTTTCGTACGTTCGTGAAAAACAAGATTTTGAGCTAGATGTAATGCAACTGGTTGTCACAGAAGAGGCGCATAGGGAGTGGTACGGCGACATCCAAGGTGAGAAGAAGGCCATGAACCCATTTAATTCACAAAGAACAACGGACATGGACCTGTACTCAGCTTCAGTGGAGGAAAGGGAGACCGTATGTTGTTTCTTCGTTTTCCACGAAATTGGGGACCCGCCAAGGAAGACGAACCACCCGGAAGTGGAGCGACGTGTCAAAGGGCACCCTCCCCAATCAAAATCACACCAACCAGAGACGGTAGTGTCACAATCAGATCGAAGCAAAATACCCTGCCCGGGCTACCCTTAAGATAGCGAACAACACGTAACGCAGCAGACAAGTGTTCTTGATCGGGCTCATGCAAAAACCGAGCTAAAATGTGTACGGCATAGGACAAGTCGGGTCTGGTCACGGAAAGGTAAACAAGATGGCCCACAAGCCGACGATAAGATTCAATGTCTTCTAAAACCGGGCCACTAGCCAAACCAAGCGAGTGGTTTTGCTCTATGGGTGTGACGGCGGGCTTAGCTCCCAGTAAACCAGTCTCTGAAATAATGTCAAGGGCGTACTTCCGTTAATTGAGGTAAATACTCTTCGAACTCCGAGCAACCTCGAGACCGAGGAAGTCCTTGAGGGGGCCTAAATCTTTCATATGAAAACAGGTGCCCAAATAGGACTTAAACTCGGAAATAGAAGCAGCATGGTTACCTGCAATGACAAGGTCATCGACATAGACGAGAATAAACAGACGGATGTCATCTCGTGAGTATGAAAATAAAGAATAATCCGAATAAGATTGTTGAAACCCATAATCTTTCAAAGCAGTAGCCAGTTTAGCAAACCAGCATCGTGGTGCTTGCCGGAGACCATACAAAGACTTTTTAAGTCGGCACACTTTACCGTCTTTACCACGCCCAAAGCCGGGAGGAAGTCGTATGTAGACTTCGTCATTCAGGTCACCATGTAAGAACGCATTATGGACATCCATCTGATGGAGTTCCCAATTTTTGATAGCAGCGACAACCAAGAAGGCCCGAATGGTGACCATTTTCACAACAGGGGCGAATGTCTCGCCGTAATCAAGTCCTTCCACCTGATGGTTGCAAGAAACAACAAGGCGCGCCTTGAGACGCTCAATAGTACCGACGGATTTATACTTAATTTTATAAATCCAACGGCATCCAAGGGCCTTCTTATTTTCCGGTAGGTCAATGAGCTCCCATGTTTCATTACGCTCGAGAGCGTCAATTTCAGCTTTCATAGCTGCACACAATCCCTCATCACGGATGGCATCTTTAAAGGACAGGGGTTCAACCTCAGCGGTCACTGCGGCCAAAAAATGACGATGTTTTGCCGAAAAAGAATCACAAGAGACATAATTTGCTAAAGAATATGAGGTACCTGAGGACGAGGAGCTCGGGGAACGAGTTTCTGGGAATGGAGTGCGTGTGCTGGCAAGGACATAACCACGAAGACGAGAGTTGGGAAACTTCTGACGTTGACCCCGATCAAGTTCCTCGGGTTGCTCAATCTCGGCAACCGTGTCACCATCAATTGTGCCGCTGACATTAGGAGCCCCCGAAATAGTACCAGCTCTCCCCGTATCCGACACACCCGAGGACCCCCCTTGGTGACTAGCCCCATCCGTGGGTACCACATGCTGGTTGTGATCAAGGACCCCATTAAATGGTTCATCACAACACAAGACTAAGGGTTCAGACTCGTCATTCGATGAAGGAGTGCCGGTGGCATAGGGGAAAGATTGTTCGTGAAAGGTTACGTCACGGGAATTAAAGTATTTGTGTGTGGCAAGATCAAACAATTTCCACCCTTTCTTATCATGGGGATAACCAACAAAAAATACACTTACGACCCCTTTTTGCAAACTTATCACCATGCGTAGTTTGGTTACGAGCAAAAGCAAGACAGCCAAAAACACGTAAGTTCAAGTAAGATGGAGTCTTACCAAACAAGCACTCATATGGAGTTTTATTATCAAGGAGTGGTGATGGAGTACGGTTGATAAGGAAAACAGCGTTAAGAATGCACTCGCCCCAAAAAGTCTTTGGGAGATTGGCCTGAAAGAGTAGAGCGCGAGCGACATTCAAGATGTGACGATGCTTGCGCTCAACTCGACCGTTTTGTTGGGGCGTACCAACACACGATTTTTGAAAGGAAATACCGTGTTTGAAAAAATGGCCCGCCATACAATTAAATTCATTTCCATTGTCACTTCGGACTACTTTGAAGGATCTAGAAAATTGTGTACCAACCATATGAATAAAGTGTAAAAACATGTCAGTCACTTCTGTTTTATCGACTAGTAAATAGACCCAAGTGGCACGGGAAAAATCATCCACAATTGTCAAGAAGTATTTGGCACCAATAGAAGAAGCAATACGATAAGGTCCCCAAAGGTCACAATGTATTAATTCAAACAAGTCCAAAGCACGTTTATCACTCACACAAAAACTAGCGCGAGTTTGTTTTGCAAAGTGACATGCATCACAAATCGAATCTTTATTGAAACGAAAATTACTAGCAAAGGAAATAGTGTTGACCACACTTTCGGATGGGTGTCCTAGACGACGGTACCACAAAGTAGGGGAGCTCAAATCTGACACGTGATGAACCTCCGTTGGCCGAGCACACGCACGAATCCAGTAAAGTCCATCCCGCAGCTCACCGACCCCAATCGTCGTCCTCAAGGAAGGGTCCTGTATAAGACAAGAGTTGGTAGCAAATTGAAAGATAAGATGATTGTCAATAGCCAATTGTGAGACGGAAATCAAATTGCAAGTAAGGGAAAGGACAAATAAAACATTATGGAGGATAATTGAGGCATTGATATAAACGAGCCCCTAAGAGTCGATTCGACTCGTTGCCCAATAGGGAGACCAACGGGGCGAGCAGGAATCGAATAACAATCCTCCAGACATGCCCGGTGGCCAGTCACGTGATTAGAGGCACCGGTGTCTAAAATCCAACGACACATACCACTCAAGCGATCGGAAGGAATTGAAGCAGCAGCGGCGGTGACTACATTCGCCTGAGCTATCGGAGGACGAGCAACCCCAGCCCCCGAATACCCAGTACCTCCTCCACGGGAGGATCCAGCCCGGAGCCGACGGAGTTCCAGCTTGTCGCCCCACCAATCAGGAAATTTTTGACTCTTAATGTAACAAGAGATAATGTCGTGGTCCCTGGTGTCACAGTAAGTGCAGAAAAGTTGACGTCGTTCACTGCGTTCCTTGTCACGCAAGGCACGCCAATCAAGACGGGACGACGACATAGCAAAAGCGACAACATCAGTAGGATCAGCAGCAAAATTAGTAGCGGAACGTAATCGTTCCTCTTGAAGAACAGCGTGATAAGCACGATGAAGGGCCGGCAATGGGTCGCGTTGAAATTGTTGGGAGCGAAGGTTAGCATACAGCGTAATATCAAGCCTCATAAAAAATTGATGAAGGCGTTCATTATCCATTCGTTTGATAGCCGCGGGACCAATTCCGCATTCACACTTCCCGCACTTACAAGCGAAAGGCGGTTCGTGAACGATTAGGGAATCCCACAGTGATTTTAATTTGCCAAAGTAAGTAGTGACATCCATACCTTTCATTTGTTTGCAGTCATGGAGTTGGGTTTTCAGACCATGGATTTTGGTTCCATCGACGACGGAGAACTGTGATTCCAAATCGGACCAAAGCGTGGCAGCGTCATCGCCATAAGAAATTGTTTCAAGAATGGAGGGATCAATGGTATTGCGAATCCATTGAACCAAGGTACAGTGTACTACCTCCCAATTTTCAAGACCGAAAGAATCAGTCGGTTTCGGGAGAGTCCCATCAACAAAGCCAAATTTTCGTCGGGATTTGAGAGACATACGCATTGAGTTGCGCCAATCGTCATAGTTATCACGACGAAGAATGACCGGAGAAATTTTTGCTCCGGGTATGTCGCCGGAACCGAGATAATAAGGAGAAGTTGGATCAATTTTTGGTGGTGGTGGAGGCAGATTGTCGTCACCTGCCATGCCGAAGGAAAGAACAGGTTTGTGTTTGTATTTTTTTTTTATTGTAATTATGAGACGGGAATACACCCAGTCTCTGATACCATGTCAAACAAAGAGGCACAGAAAAGTGATTGTAATTGCTTGATTATTTCATTGAACTTCAATGGTACTTATACATAGTACAATGGCTATATCAAAGGCCATATGTGATAATACAATGAACTTGGGAAAACTCAATTCAGTAAACCTGCTATAATTCCTTATTAATTACTGTAGACCACAATAACTCCTAACAAAAGCTGTCTAATCTAATACTCTATTTAGACTTAAATCTCGTGACAATAGTAATAATAGTTGTGGCATTATCAATGCCCTATCAAAAAGAGATAAAGTAAACTGAGATTTTTCTATTTCAAGTTCTCAGAAAGCACCAATCGCACCTATTCATTCATCGGCCAAAATGACTTGCAAATGAATAGGAATACCAAAAAAAATGAATTTATAAAGTGAAGTCGTTGGATGACTTGGTGGCTTAACTCACTACAAACAAAGGGGGAAAATGGCATTATAGCAAAAAAAAAACTAGATGAGCCAATGACTGTGCGGCCAGTCGGCCACCCAACAAAAGGAAGATCAACGAATATATAAAAATTTCCCACATGATCCCATACTTGCGACATCTTTTTTAGTATAACTAAGTATGAATATCCATTTTTTGCCGAAACTTAACTTGAATGTCCATTCATGAGCGGTGTTGCCGAAAATTTACTATTAAATTTTTGAAAAATAAAATATTACGGAGTATTACAGAATAGTGTATAAAAAATGGGTAAATAAATATAATTGATAGGAGACTAAAGCAAATCAAGTGTTAGCACTTAGCCATTATTCATTAACCAATGCTCCCTGAAGTGAAAATGCAATCATTTATTCAACATTTCTATTTTTTGTGAGAGAAATTCAAACAAAAGTAACCAAATAATTGGAATAGAGTGAGTAGCAATTATTTGCCTTCTAAAATCGACTTTACTTATGATTGCTAAACTGGGCCTCCAGCCCTACATAGTACAAGTAGTACATTATTAGTACATTTCCTTTGTTAGGGAAACCAAAATGATCCGGCGAAAAATTTCCTTAAATGGAGGGTTCATTTCCTCTCAACGCTCAAGATTTCATCTAACCGCGATCCAACGGTCAACGTTTTCAACCAAAAAATCAAGGGATAATGTAATATTAAATTCTCTTGTGAGAAGGAAACGAACCCTCTATTTCTTGTAGGAAATGGAGAGAATTCAAACTCGTTACCATTCAGTCCGAAAACCACTACCACATGACCACCAGCGAAAACCCATCCACCCCATGGTGAAAGAGAGGCTGTGGCTGTCAACACCACATCGCCACAGCATCAAGGGAGTCAGGCCACAGTGACTGCGGATGGTTGTTTGTGCATCGAGTAATTTTGGGCTGAAAATGGAATGAAATAAATGTGACTCACAACCTAAAAACAATTCAGAAACAAATCAAAGACATGGGCAAGATCCAAGTAGTAACTGAAATAATGTTCTAGATCACACAACAAAATCCACTTCTAATCGTAAAACAGCCTACTACACATCTAATCCAAGTAACCAACGCTTTTAAGCTACAGAAAAGCAAAATGCAAACAGAAATAATATGAGAACATTCGGTCACCAAAAACAACTCGATAGTAGTTAAAAGACCCTTCTATGAGCATCACCCCAAAATTATAGCGTCAAAAAGCCCCCACTCAGCTGTAAACATGGCAACATAATAAATACTTGCCCAACGCACAAACTAGCAGTTACCGTCTCCTTATAACTCACAGTTCCTCATTCTGGAATCATTTGTTCGTTGTCAGCATCATCCGCTTGCTCAATCTGTGGCTTTTGAGGACCTGCTCCTGGAGCCTGCTTCTTTTTTATGCCACTTACAATATCATCTATTCTGAGAAGCATGCAAGCTGCTTCAATGGCGGTTTTAAATGTTTGAACCTTGACAGTATATGAATCCCAAATCTGAAAAAATGAGCCCAATTGCAGGACAAAAGTCAAAATAAAGCAGAAAAAATAACGTCTTTTGTGGTACATAAATCGCCAACAGAGCAATGTTGCAACATGTATACTAAGCCGACTCCCACTTACATGTTAGTCTCCTGCCTGCTAGGAATTAATAAGCACATGCTATTAGTCAATTTAATTTCTAGGGATCATTTGTGTAAGTTGAAGGCATTATAGCAGTGATCCCGCAATAGCCTACGAACATGTATCCTAAGCCATAGAAAATGACTGTAGCCAGAGGGAAACTAGGTATGGTTTTGATACAGAACTCATTTATACACTGCATCAAGGCATGAATTTTATATCTCAGAATCATTTGTACATTGTAGAACTATAATAGAAGTGACGCCTTCATAGTTCTAATTATACCATAGTTGTAAGAGAGAATGAAAGAGGCCTAGACCTTCTTTTCTTTCATGTTGGCAATTTCGCCAGAGTTTCCATCAATGCCGACCCAAGCATTTTCACCATTTGCATGCTGCAAATTTCGAGAAAGTCAGCTACCGCATCTTTATAAATCATAGAGCACACAACAGCTGGAAAAGAGATAACAAAGTGCAAACCTTTCCCCGCAAGGCGGTCATTGTTCTAATCACATTAACACCACAGTTCTGAGCTAATGTACGTGGTATAGCTTCAAAAGCTAAAGCAGCTGCTTCATACGGCCACTGTTGAACAATCAAAAATGAAAAGATTATTAACGGTAGCTAGAAGGCCCTAATTTTCTGAGATAAGCAGAATTGGAGCTTGCCTTTTCTATGCCTTCAATGGATCCGCTCTTTTGCTTTAAGGTTGCAGATACAGTCAGCTCAGTAGCGCCTCCTCCAGGAACAAGTTTTGGGTTTTTTATAATATTTCTTGCCACACACATTGCATCCTGTACGAGATCACACATTGGTTGATTAGACTAACACAATAAAAAGCCACAAATCCGAACTAACACGAACCGTCTTAATTATCTTACAATCGTAATTGATAAGTTGGTTTAAATATCAGTTACACAATCTGTGCACAGAGTCCAAAACCTACCTGAAGATTTCTTTCTACTTCATTCAAAAGATCCTTGCTAGCACCCCTCAATAATACAGTACAAGCTTTCGGATCTTCGCAGTCAACGATAAATGTAAAAAAATCATCTCCAATTTTCTTAACTTCAAAAAGGCCAGCACCAGTTCCAACGTCGGATTCCTGAAGTTCATCAGGTCTATTTACAATGACAGCCCCAGATGCCTTGGCTATTCTATTATTGTCGGTCTTCCTCAATCTCCTGATTGCGCTGACACCAGCTTTGCTAAAATAATGACAAGCCAAATCACTAAGCCCTTTCTCCGTAATAACCACATCTGGCTTAAAATTTAATATCTGAGCACATATGTTCTGAATGTACTCTTCTTCCATTTTTAGTAGAGCTTCCCAATCTTCTTCTCTTACGATCTCAGCATTTGTTTGGTTTTCACCTTTCTTGTATTCAAGAGGACAATCAAGTAGAATTATTCGCGGGTTAACAATCCTCCGCCTCATTTTCCCTGGAGCAACAATATCCTTATTGATCATCACTCCCTTAAGCACCTGTGAATCTTCTAACTGGCCACCTGGTACTTTCTCGACTTTAATATACTTCTTGATATCCACCTCTCGTAGCCCTTGACCCAAGTCCACACCAACCATTGCAGTGGCATCAATTGCTAAATCCTGCACAAAATAGAGGGAAAAGTTGAGAATATTCTTTTGAAGTACACAATTAACAAAAAAAAGTCAACATAAGACGCAGACTGGACTATAGGATATTGTATACTCTACCCTCTCCAAAGAGGCCCGTAAAAATTATAATTCTATGAGCATAGAACATCATATGCAAGGTCTAATTTTTTCACACTTAGTCATGTTCAACCTTTGGCATTTCTAATGAAATAGAAGCAGACCTTAAACAAGGGGGAGGTTGGTTGTAATTCGATGACTCAAAAGGTATTCACCAAAAGTCGCCGAGCCAGATATATTAGTGTGAGATCATTTATAATGTTTATTCATCATATGTTCCTCTTTCCTAAGGGGTGGTAAGTAATTAAATTTTTCAAAATTGAATACCAATAGTGTGCACTCTGTCTTAAAAATCGTCTAATATATACCTAAGCTCAATTAACAGCTCTTAAAATGAACTTTGTTAGGCCCTCTCACTGACAACTAAGCTAAGACGTTTACTTGAGTGATGACGAAGCTAGCAAAGAAATGCAGAAGAAGTTTAAAGGGTAGTGAAAATGATCATAAAAAACATTCCAAAACAGAACAAAACTCCTCACTCCTATAGATCCAATCCTACCGTCACTAAATCGACTGGATCTCCTGGCAATTGATGAAGAGCAACAAGTGATGTTTAGTGGTCGGCAAGACAAAAGGAAACATCTTTATTTTTAAGTAGATCAAAAGCACACAACAATAGTCCCAAAAGACTCTAACACCTTTTTGACAAAGAGATCACCGTCTCCTAAACCTCAACAAATAAAACCTTAATTCATCTCGTTGAGCTTATGGCTCTAACATGGATTAAAAACTGATACCAAACCAAGGACTTTTTCGTAGAGCAGCGAGTGTATCTCTTTGTGAGTCGGGAAATGTGAGCAGCGAGTGTATCTCTTGGTGAGTCCAGAAATGTGTTCAAGGGAGAAAAAGAGGAAGCAGACAGGAGGAGAAGCGGAAGGAGCACCACACAGGCACACATAGAGTCACAATCCAGTAAAAACTAAGGGGAGGTGTTGTTTGGTTGCCCTTTAAGAAACACATGAATTGTAATTCATATGATTTTTACAAAAATGTTGGGTATCTTATGAAACCTGGCACCTAATATTTCTTGGGCATTGATAACGCCACTACGGTTTTGTTTAATGCCACTCAAATACAAGCTATATATGGGCATCTTACTATTCCCTCTTTCACAACTTGAGTAACATAAGTAAAAGCGGTAGTGGATTTATCATTAACCTATTTCTTAACTTTCTGTTCATTCTGGAAGAAGATAACTAAAGATGTCATTCAGTTAAACAGGGAAGTTGGAGAAAGAAAATGAGCAATTATTTGAAAATTATATATGATCAACAGGAAAGACTTAAGTGAACGTTTTAAGACGAATAATCATCAGAGTTATTTAGAAGGCATGGGAGAAAAAAGTTGACTCACAGAAATCAAGTCGCCAAACTGGCTCGTGAACTTTGTGCCAATACAGCTCTTAACCAGCCCCAAAATTGTATCTCCTGCAGATACCCTCGAAAATTAGCATGATACAGAAGTACAGTCCTAATGGCAATGAACAAAAACCTCTAAACCCAAAAGAGATATGACATGATATAAGAACTTACGGTCCTTAATGTCAATGGACATTGCAATCTTGTCAAGAGCTGCCACAGCATCTTCAAGAGCTTTGGAGTAGGCTGTGTAAATACATTGTCAACTTAACTATCGAGGACCAAAAGATTAGGTAAGACAATAATTAAGAAGGCCACAAAACCTCGGCATATAACAGTTGGGTGATAATTTTTGTCAATGAAGTCTTCGGCAACGTGAAGCATCTCCCCTGCTGCAAAACAATTCCAATTCATAAATTAATATGCATCCATACATTTCTTGATCAGTCAAAATCTATAAGAGTAGGCTTCCCAAATCAGTGCTTACCAAGAATAATTACAGAGGTAGTTCCATCTCCAACTTCTTCATCTTGAGTCCGACTGAGTTCAATCATTGACTATCAAACAAGACAGGATAGCATGTTTAGAAGGACTGGAAAATAATTGTACAGGTTTTTCCACTATAGAGGGTGTTATGGGCAAAGAACATACCTTAGCAGCTGGGTGAGCAAGATCCAACTCACGCAGGTAAGAACGTAACACAAAGCACAGGCTGATGATCTAACAGCAGAAACATAACAAATTGTGTGGAAGTCTGGAAGAGTAACCCAGATTCTATAAACATACACTATGTTACACTGTTACTTACCCATGTCTAAAGACACGCACTGATACACTTCATATGAGGCCGAAAACGTGAGGATATCCATAAAAAGGAGACAAGACTGACACTTAGACTCGCAGAAATGTCAAATGCTTCCAACAGAGACTAAATAACGTAACATACTAGCAAAACAGCCGACTGCCAAGGCCAGTTACTGTAATGCTCTCCCTTCAAGATTGATGCACCGGTGCTTTAAGAAATGACCAGAAAAAAAAAAGCAGAAATACTGGACGAGTAGGATGGGAAACTGTCTGACAATATGAAAATTTGTGGGGTTACAAATGCAATAAATCACCTATTCTGTATCTGTATAGAGAAAAAATCTGGCATCCATGTGCAGAAGCACAGTAAAACATTATTAGAACAAAAGCAGATGACACTTACTCATGCGAAAGTTTAAGCAAATAAAGACGAGGAAATATGAGGGAGCATCAGTAAGGGACTTGTTGGTCCTACTATATCAGCAGAGTACATATCACAGTAAATAATAAAATAAAAACAAAAAAACATGCTTTTTTATGCATCTTTGCTGGACAAAATAGGCTACAAAGATTACTCGCTTGAACAGTAAGAGGGACTACGATGCAACTATACTTAAAATTGGGCAATGAAGGAAAACAAGATTAACTTAAAGGGCACAAGTGATATCGTTTTAGGCATAGACCTAACTGATCTAGACATAAGAAAGATCCCAAATTAATTACTCAGTGTTTGGTAACAATGAATTCCTTCTTATCCTACTAACTCAAGAAAGTACAAATCAATAAATATCCTTACAATGAATCACCTGAAACCAATAAGATAAATAACTGAGAAGTTACTAAACTACAGGTGTAGAACCTCTACTGTTCCTAATGAGAATGGCACACCAACTTCCTAACTTGAGCCGACCTTTCCTAATCCTACGGACCTACACACACTAATATACAACATTAAACTTCTGCTCAAGCTACTAAACCTAACCGTACTCCCAACCCGAGTTAACACAACACCCAGAAATAGACCTTAACAAGTTATTGGCTGACTGTACATCACATATCAGGATCCATCATTGGTACATCTTTGCTTCTAATACGAGCTACAAGTGATTCTGCATTAGAACATAATCCTCTTTTTCCAACTAACCGCAGTCCAAACTGCTGATTTAGGATTTTTAACTTATCCGCATCACCATCCACCTTGCTTAGCTCAAGGGCTTGATACCTGGATAGCAGACCATACAAATACAGACAACCATTTTCCAGTTTCTCACTGTGGAACTCAGCCCTTAATAATGAATGAGATTCAGGATCATCTGATCCTGGATCAAACAATACAGAGATGTTCCCGAATCGTAAGTCGGGTTTTGAAAAAAGTTTATCCAAATCTTCACTGTCCTCTGAACTAGCTTTAACTCCTGCATTATCATCAGCAGGGTTCGGTGATCTCCTCTTGGCTGCCCGTAGTATATTGGCAGCCTCCCTCATACCGCTTAGAAAAGCGCCATGCATGGTGGCAGGATACTGCCGGTTAGTAG
Source organism: Heliosperma pusillum (assembly GCA_022085475.1). Lineage (NCBI taxonomy): Eukaryota > Viridiplantae > Streptophyta > Magnoliopsida > Caryophyllales > Caryophyllaceae > Heliosperma > Heliosperma pusillum. Next base: position 45,955 of record JAIUZE010002961.1, on the reverse strand, counting down.
CCTCTCCCGCAAAGAAGACCCTCCTGTTCCCGATGGGTTCGGCCAGGATATCATAATCATCCCCAGACGCCCCAATTGCTACATAAGAGTAGGAGCCATAAGTGAACCGGTCTTGTCCCCACCGAGTGCAGACCGCCTGAACCGGGTCAGGAACATCCACCCCCTTTGGGTGAAATATCCCCCTCAAGATGTCCATAACGCTCTCCACGGAATCCACGGGAGATTTCTTCTCAAACTCAATGGCCGCCTCCCCGGCTACAAGAGCCACCAGCAAGGGCCCACCGGACACAGAGGAGTAGCTATAGAACAAAAAGAATTCACCCCTCCTAGCAGGATCCTCGGACAAATGCCCAAAGGTGTCGATATCCCCGCCCCAAAAGTTGTACGGAAATAGCATGGCAACCTTATTCAGCAATCCAAACCCTAACCTTTCAATAGCATCCCTCTTCTTCTGAGGCAAAGGAGGCACAAACTCAATAGCATCCCTCTTCAAAACCCCTAACGGCACGGTACAAAGCACCATGTCAGCCCTAAACTCCTGCCCACCGGCATAAACCAAGACCCCATCAACCCCATACCTAATACTCTCCACGGTCCTATCATAAAATATAGGCAAATCCTCGACCAAAGCTCGAATAAACCTCTCATTCCCACCAGGAATAAAAAATGATCCCCACCCATCTCATACGGGTCATCCTGATCCCAGAAGGCCATAGACAAACTTGACAACAAGGTAGGATTAGCATACTCCAAATTAGCCAAATGCCAATTAAACAACATCCTCTCAACGACATCACGACTCCCAACACTAAAAACCTTCCTAAACGCTTCCAAAGCCGTCCCTAAGGAAACATCGACACACTTAATCTCCTCCATCATAACCTGCCTAAGCTTACAAACCCTATCCAACAACTTATTAAAAACAGTCTCAATCCTAGAATCAACCTCGCTATCAACAGCCCTCCCATCAGGCAAATAAAGAGGACAAATATCCCTAACCTTATGCAACGGAAACCCCAACTGCCTCGCCAAAACCCCGAGCGGGTTCCCATTAATCCCGGTCAACACACTCCCACCTAAATCAGCGGCACCAACAACCCCACCCCCTTCCATCTTCCTAGTCCTAACCCGTCCCCCAGGACGCCCCCTCCCTTCCAAAACCACCACCTTAAACCCCATCGCCCTAAGCTGACGCGCAGCACACAACCCCGCCAACCCCGCCCCAACGACAACGACATTAACATCAGCATTGCCAATGTTGGTAGAAAGAGTAGCGTTCTTAATATCGGGGGCTAGGCCAAAATTGACGAAACCATGGGAGACGAGGAAGTCGAAAGCGGGGTCGACAACAGGGAGCAGATGTGGGGCGATGGAGGGGAGGAAGTGGGACCGGGTTAAGAGGGAGTTGACGTCGGAGCGCCAGGAAGAGAGGAGGAGGTTGCGGACGGAGATGTAATGGGATTGGAGAGGGGAAGAGAGGGTTGGGATGACGGAGGCGTGGATTTCGTCGTCGGTTAGGGAGTCGACTGGGAATCCGACGGAGAGGGCGATCAGGGCGTGGAGGTCGAGGGGAGTTGGTGCGGTGGTTGGTGTGTTGGTGTTGGTGTTGGGTGTGGTGACGGTGCGGCGGCGACGGCGGCGAGGGAGGGTGAGGTGGTGGTGGTATGAGGAAGAGGAGTGAGGACGGAGGACCATGGAGATTGTGCCGCCGGGGTAGTGTTTGCGTTTACGACGGCGTTTAGAGATTTCGGAGGTGGTAGTGGTGGTGTCGTCGTCGGGAGGTGGTGGGGTCGGTGGGTAGAGGGGGTTTGATGGGGTTGATACGTCGTCTGAGGTAACATTAGCGGCGTCATTGGCAGTGGCGGTGTTGCCTTCGGCGGCGGCGGGGAAGGGAGGAGGAGATGGAGGAGAGTGCGGGGTTTGTGTGGAGGGGTCCATGAGAAGTGCGGTGAATTGGACGGCCACACACTAGACACTCATTACAATTAGGTTTCTCACACTCTCGGTTCAATTTGGCGACTGATATGATGATATCAGTACCCGAATTTAAAAAGGCCACAAAAGTTGCGACAAAGACTAGGTGACTTAAATTGGAGTTTTGAAACAATTTGTGATAAAAGTGATCTTAAAGGGAGTAATTTTAGCAAAACAACTTATAAGGGAGTAAATTTAGAAAACTAAAACTTATAAGGGAGTAATTATTAATTTACTCTAAAACTAATAAACAAAACACTTCCCTCTCAATTCTCCATATCACCTAACGACCCGTTTACTTTCCCTTAAAATCAATCACATCAACTCACCGCAACCATAAATCATGGGACGTGCTTTTTCACATACGGATTTTACTCTTTCACATACGTCTTTTACAATTATACCCTTGTCATTTTTCTAATTATCATTCAATTTAATTTTTTTTACTCCCTTTTCTCATCTACCACCACCACCAACTTCTATCAAATTAAAATAAATCAATTTTTGAGAACTAAAAAGTATTTTAAAAAGAAAAAACACCAATCACTAATTACTACTATTATTTAAAGAAAGAAATTAAATAATATTAAAAATAAAAATAAAAAAATACACCAAGCAACACACAGGAACTCCGTATTTTCCCTTCCCCCACCACCCAGACCGCCGCCACCCTAGTCCCCCACCATCAATCAGACCACCAACCCCCGCCCTGGCAGGTTGCACTATCGGAGACAGCAGCAGTCTGGCCGGTCACCGCTACTCCGACCACTGCTAGAACACCGACTTCCACTCTCCCCTCCACCTATGACCACCACTGGCCACCGCCGACCACCACGGTCACATATTACGTACGATAATCGTTGTCCGTCGACCCATAACCACCATGCCTTCCACCACCCATAAATCCTAATTAACAATAATTATTAAGCATATCATTTTAAATAATTGCTAAACCTAATAATTTCAGAAAAAGTGTATCATACTAATTGCAAAAAGCAAAATTACGTCACTAATTGGAGGATTATAATACATTGGTCAAGTTTATTAGATTTGATTTTAAGTTAGATTTAGATATAATCATATAAGAATTAGTTTGATTATGTTTAGGAAAAAAGAGGGATTTGTTTAGGAAAAGGGGTATGATATGGAAATATTATGAAAAAGTGTATGTGAAAGAGTAAAATTCGTATGTCAAAAAGCAATTCCGTAAATCATCTGCAGAATCGATAATTAAGGATTTTCATCAGTTTATTCAACTAATTTTATTTTGTGATGCCTCACCTAGGTAATTATTCAATTTTGTTTTAGATTTGTGATTTACTCTGATTTTACTTGCATCTATGTAGTTGTGTCTTTTTACTTGCATCTATGTAGTTGTGTCTTTTTACGTGCTAATTTTGGTATTTATTATTGTGTGTTTTATATCTATTAGTTATTTAGGGTTTCTGCTGATTTTGTGAATGGTTCTTCATGAGTAAAATATATGGTTTTTGTTTCTCAACAAAAAAAAAATAGGGTTTATGTGTTGTCTGTTAGGTCTAACTGGGTATAATTATGAAGAAATTATTAGGGTTTATGTTGTTTGTTGAATTATATACATGTATGGTTTGAAATTGGTAGGATGGAAACTGCGTTTTGGTTGCAGTGTCACTGTAAGGAAAAAGTCTTTGATTATGCTATTTATGATGTGGATTTTGTACAACTCCTTGATGTTATTGCTGATCTTGAGGTTGTGTCTTTGAAACAACAAGTATTACTACTATTACTACTTACAGTCTATGATATGTATTATTATAGAGAGAGATATGATAGTAAGAAGTATATTAGGTATGATGGTCATTTATTGAAAATGTTATGGGATTATGAAAATAGTGATACAGTTATCATGTGGATTGAGGAGACAAATAACTCAATTAAAGAGTTTAGATTAGTGGCAGAATTAAAAAAACAAAGAGAGGAGGAAGAACATGGGAAGAAGGAGAAGGAGGAGATGGTGAAAACAGAGTGGAGGTTGACATGGATGATGAAATACTGTATGTTGAACCTTTGGCTATTGAAATACCTATTGTGGATGTTGAGAGTAATGAGGCTATTTTTGTTAGAGTTTATGAATCTTAAGAGTTAGCTCATGAGTCCAACAGGTATTCAACAGGTCATGACATACCTCAAGCTCAAACAAATCTCATTCGAACTCCAACTCAAACAGACCAAGATGAAATGAATCAAGAAATACCTGAATCTCAGTCAAACCCTATTCCAACTCAATTTACAGAAAATTCAACCAGCGAACAAATACCTGAAACACAAACAATCCTTATTCAGACTGAATTTACAGAAAATTTAACAAGTGAAGAAATACCTGAAACACAAACAAACCTTATTCGAAGTTAATTCACACAAAATTGCCCAACTGCAAATAGATTTACCACACAAGAAGAGAGTGCCCCTGAATGTTCATCCAACATGTCTCAACTATTAAAAAATGCCTCAAATAAAGCAAAAAATTGCAAAATCAACTACTAAAAGAAAAAGGGCTTTATACTTCACATTCTAAAGGGATAAAATCTCAACCTGAATATGTTGATGCTAATGAGATCAGAACAGGGAGGGGTCAGAGAAGGGGTGAGTCCATAAGTGTGTGTTTGGATGAGGATAAAGGTTAAGAAAGTGAGGAGGAGGATGAAGACTACACTAACACTAACACTGATGAAGAGAGTGATTATAGTGAGGGTAGTGAAGGTAGTGAAGATGATCACTCATCTGAGTCTATTATGGAGCAAGATCATAATAAAATGTATCCATTTGATAGAGTAAGAGTTGCAGAAGCAGAGGAAGGGGATCACTATTTGGAGAAGTCTTTTAAGAATGGTACTATGTATCCACCTCAAAAGTGGGGTGAGATTTCATTGAGTCCTTGGTTATTTTTCCTTTCCAAGACAGAATTTATGTCAGTGTTATCTGACTACGGCATTCATGAAAGGTTTAATGTTATAGTCATCAAATCTGATAAGTTGAGGTACACATGCACACATCTGAATGTAGTGGAGAACATTGTACTTGGAATATTCATGTTTCTACAATCCCTGATAAGTTGACTTGGCCTATCAAGACAATTAATGGCTATCAAAAGCATTGTCATTTTCTGAAGAGGAATCCAATGTCAACAATAGATTGGATGACTTCTAAATTAGAGCTTGAGTTGACTGCAAATCCTCACATGCCAGTGAAGAGCATGATTGGCCTGTTAATAGGTAAGTTTGGGATAAGTGTGATTGTTAGGACAATGTACAAGGGGAGAAGTATAGTTGTTGATAATGTTTTTGGGGGACATGGGGAAACTTATTTCTTTTCTAGCAGCTTAGGCTGAGATGACCAAGGCAACTAACCCTTGTTCTTGGGCCCTTATAACCTGGCATTCTCCTTATTATTCTGACAATTTGACATACTTTAAGCGGATGTTTAATAGTTTTACAGCTTGGACAAAGGGCTTTTTGAGAGGTTGTATGTAATACTCCGTATTCTGAGTACTTGCCACTCGGTCGAGTAGAGCTTACTTGACCGAGTGGATAGTGTACTCTCTCTAATTCCTCAAGAACATCCTTAATCATCTCATGCCGGATCCGATCTCTCGCTACTTTGTTGATTGCATTGGTAAGTACCTCTACAGGTGATTCGTATGTATTGTTTTGAACCCTAATTGAATTGGGGAAAAAGGGGGATGTGTTTGGTATTGATTGTATGATCGTTGTTTGAATAGGAGGGGACTTCGTAGAAGAGGAATTTTGATTAATTGCTTGTTGATTTCGGAATTTGCCAATAAGGTAGGGTTTCCTTACTCAGTTTATTGTTATGCTAATTGTTTGATTGATGATGATGATGATGATGATGATGGAGTGCGGGTTTGGAGTTTGGGTTGTTACTATGGTTACTGATTGACGATCTCGCTGGGAGACGGATCACACCCCGATTTCACCCCCGTAGTTATCCCACTGCGTGGAGGATGTGCAAATTAATGATCCGGGTTTGTCTCGCTGTGGTGAGATGGAATTTCGACGCATGTGGCTGTGGTCCAGGGTCGATTGGTGGATTTTGTAGAGCATGGATGGTAACCTGAGTCTACTGAGGGGTCCAATGCGATGACCCTCCGATTTCTCTTTCCCTTGTGCTTGTCTTGTACATTGGTCGGTATATACGATTACTGACCCGTTATTGTTTTACAAAATTGTTGTGATGCATTGGGGAATGGTGAGTAGGTGATCACAAGTAATCTGTAAGCTTCGTTGGGATGAGGATGAGATCACTACATCGAGTCTTAGCTTCCACTTAGCATATCTGGAGTCATATACATTAGTTGATTCATAGTACTTTAACATTTATTAGTTTGGATTGTTGGCCAGACGATATGCCGTCTGTTTTGGAGACCATGTATTGATTTAAATCATTTATTAAATAAGTATTGTTTTCTTTATCGCTTGATTTGATATGTACTACCTCGGGCAACGAGATGGTAGCACTCCCATGTGCTAGAGAGGTATTGTAAGGCTCTTTAAAATATGGGGGTGTTACATTCTAGACTAATAATAGGAGTAGATGAGTGCCATCTAAAGAGTAGGTTTAAGGGAATGTTATTGTCTGCCTTGTCATTGGATGGCAACAATAGCTTGTCTAGGTAGCACGGACACTTCTCCTATCCAGCCGTTCCGTGTCGGACACCGTGTCGGACACACGGACACCTATAAACAAGGAATGTGAGATTGAAAGACTAGAAAAGGTTGATTAGAAGTTGAGTTTGGGTGGAAAAATTGATTAGAAGATAAGTTTGGGTGGAAAATGAGAATAAATTATAGTTAAAGTCAAGTTTTACACTCAATTATCTACATTTTATATCAAATACTAATACAAAAATAAAATTGTGTGTTATTTATAACTATAAAATATATATTTTATTAAATTTAAATGCCGTGTCCCGTGTCCTAAATTTCACGAGATGCCGTATCACGTGTCCGTGTCGTGTCCGTGTCGTGTCCGTGTCCGTGTCCGTGTCTGTGTCCGTGTCCGTGTCCGTGTCCGTTTTGGTGCTACCTAGTAGCTTGTATGGCATAACTTATTCCATTGTTGCATTGCATTGGTAAAGAAACAACTGAAACCTGGAGTTGCTTTTTCAGAAATTTGAGAATTGCATTTGAAAATGAGGGATGTACCAAGTGAGATTTGAATTTCATTAGTGACAGAATGAAAGGGGTTGAGAAGACTCCTTTAACTTCCTACTGGGGGATACATCGTCTGTAAAGACCATCAGAGCACTGCTTGAAAAGATAAGGGTCATCCCAAACAAAGAATTTTGCATCATGCAAAAATCTCTTTCTTTGGTTATAAGAAAGGTCAGAAGGTAGCTGGCGACTGACAAGAAAATTTGCAATATCAGCATACCAAGGAGAAGAGTCCGTAATCGCCATTAATGAATCATCAGCAAATGAATCATTAATGGGCGTTGGTAATCCTATTTCAGTTACTCTTATCCTTGAGAGATGGTCAGCGACTACAGTTTCTGCTCTTTTCTTATCCCGGATCTCTAGATCAAACTCTTGAAGGAGTAAGATCCATCGGATAAGTCGAGGTTTTGCCTCTTTCTTTGAAAGCAGATATTTCAAAGCAGCATGGTCAGTGTAAACAATGACTTTCGATCCTATAAGGTAAGAACGGAATTTGTCTAAGGCGTAGACAATGGCAAGAAGTTCTTTTTCAGTGGTGGCGTAGTTGATTTGGGCAGGATCTAAGGTTTTACTAGCGTAGTAAATTGCATGAAGGAACTTTTCCTTTCTTTGCCCCAAAACAACTCCAACGGCATAATCACTCGCATCGCACATAAGTTCAAAAGGAAGGTTCCAATCAGGTGACTGTATTATAGGTGCGGTGATTAAAGCACGTTTGATTTTGTTGAATGCCTCAAGGCATTCCTTTGTGAAATTAAAAGGTGCATCCTTGAAAAGGAGCTCGGTCAGGGGCTTGGCTATTTTTGAAAAATCTTTAATAAACCGTCGGTAGAAACCGGCGTGGCAAAGGAAAGTCATGATTCTTTTTACATTAGCAGGTGGCGGCAGTTGTTCAAAAACTTGGATCTTAGCTCGATCCACTTCAATACCTCTTTCGGAAATGATGTGTCCTAGAACTACACCTTCGTTCACCATGAAGTGACACTTTTCCCAATTAAGAACAAGGTCGACTTCTTCACAGCGTTTTAGTACTTTCGATAGATTTGTCAAACAATTATCAAAGGAAATGCCATAGACGCTAAAATCGTCCATAAATACTTCCATGATAGTCTCAACAAAATCGGAAAAGATACTAGTCATGCAACGCTGGAAAGTTGCAGGTGCATTACACAAGCCAAATGGCATTCGGCGATAAGCGAAAGTACCATAGGGACAGGTGAAGGTGGTTTTCTCTTGGTCCTCAGGGTGGATAGGAATTTGGAAAAATCCTGAGTAACCATCTAAATAGCAGAAATATTTGTGGCAAGCTAACCTCTCTAGCATTTGATCAATGAAGGGCAGAGGATAGTGATCTTTTCTAGTTGATTGATTCAACTTTCTGTAGTCAATGCACATACGCCATCCCGTCACAATCCTTGTGGGGACGAGCTCATTCTTTTCATTCTTGACTACTGTTGTTCCTCCTTTCTTGGGAACAACTTGGACAGGGCTAACCCATTTTGAGTCAGAAATTGCATAGATTATGCCAGCATCTAGTAATTTCATAACTTCAGCTTTAACTACTTCTTGCATGTTTGGGTTAAGACGGCATTGACCTTGAACACAAGGTCTTTGACCTTCTTCTAAGTTGATTCTATGCATGCAAAAGTCGGGGCTTATGCCTGTGAGATCTTCAAGTTTATAACCTATTGCCTTCTTATGTTTTTTCAAAACAGTCAATAGTGAGTTTAACTGATTTTCATCTAGGAGAGCACTCACTATGACTAGGCAATATTCGGATTCATCTAAAAAGGCATATTTTAGATTTGAGGGAAGAGGTTTAAGTTCAGGTTTATGTACTTCTGCCTTGGCAAGAGCATCAATTAAGCTTATAAACTCCTCAACTTCTTCAGACGGTATCTCTTTACCAGTCAAGTCCCTTTCCACCTCACTGATCTCAAAATTGTCGTTCTCAGAGATATCCTCTAACAATAAATGTACTTCTATAGGATCCTCAATTATTGACGGATACAGAGATTCATCAATGATTGAGTCGACAATGTCAAGGAAACAACAAGGCTCTTCAAGCATAGGGCTCTTCATTGCACTGTTTAAGTTGTAGGTGACTTTATCATCACCTACTTCTAGTGTCAATTTTCCATTCTTTACATCGATTACTGCTCCCGCAGTGTGTAGAAATGGCATTCCTAAAATGATAGGGATTTGAGAATCTTCAGCCATATCTAACACTATAAAATCGACTGGAATGAAAAATCTTCCTACTCTAACAGGTACATCTTCTAAAACTCCCATAGGTTGTTTTAGAGAACGATCTGCCATTTGTAGGGTGATACTTGTGCATTTCAGAATTCCCATATTCAATTTTTCGCAAATGGAATAGGGCATAACGCTTACACTAGCACTTAGATCGCATAAAGCATTATCAATAGCGTAGGTCCCTATAGTGCAAGGTATAGAGAAACTACCAGGATCCTTTAACTTAGGTGGGGACTTATTTTGCAATAACGCACGGCATTCAGCGGTGAATGCTATGATTTCAACATCATCTAAAGTCCTCTTTTTAGTTAAGATATCCTTCATGAATTTCGTGTAAGAAGGGATTTGAGTGATTAATTCAGTGAAGGGAACCGTTACTTGGAGGTTTTTGACTACTTCCATGAATTTACCGAACTGGGTTTCCTTATGATTTCTCCTCAAACGTTGGGGAAATGGAACTTGAATTTTGATGGGTTCCTTTTCAGGTTCATCCTTCTTTTCAGGTTTGTCTTCCGCTTCCTTAGCGGTGGATGGTTGGGTTTCTTTTTGGCTCTCTACTTGTGTAGGCTCAACTATTGGTTCTTTGGGTTGCTGAGGTTCCGTATAAGTGGTACCACTCCTAAGGGTGATAGCATTTGCGGTGTCCCTCGGTTGTTCACCATGAGGTGGGAGTTGGCCTTGTTTTCTTTGGGCATTAGAGGCAGCCAATTAGGCCATTTGAGTTTCAAGCATCTTGATGGCAGCACCTTGAGCTTGATCACTCTTTTGAAGTTGAGCAAACATTGAATCCTGTTTTTGAACAACTTGTAGAAGCATGGATTCAATTTTGCTCAAGCTTGAGTCATTAGGTTGGCCTTGAATTTGAGGTGGTTGGTGTTGATTTTGGTAAGGTTGGTTAAAGTTAGGTTGGAATGAAGGTCTCTGGTTGTGAAAACCAGGTGGATTGTAAGGCTTCTGTTGGTGTGGTATGAATGGTTGTTGAGTTTGTTGGTGGGGATTTTGAACGCTGGTACTTTTGTAGGACAAAAATGGGTGGTTTTTTGTGTTTTCGTTATAAAAGTTTGAGAAAGCGTTGCCTTGCCTATATCCTTGATAGGCATTGACTTGCTCTATTGAACTTCTACATTCTTGAAAACTATGCCCTCCAATCCCACATGTCTCACATACCACTACGTGGTTAGTGACGTTGATATGTTCCTTGGATTGGGAAGAGCTTTCTACTTGTTGCTGCAGAAGGGCTAATTGGGCTTCTAGAAGTGCTACTTTACTTGAATCATCCTGCTTGGCTTTGAGTGGCATAACATGCGAGTTGCTATACTGAGAATTGTGGATTGTCATTGACTCGTTAGTCGTACTAGCTATTTCTACATCGATTTGATCGAAACGACCATTGTTAGCGGAGTCGAGGATACGATGCGATTCGCCACAACAACCGTTGTAGAAGGTGATAGCTAAGAACCATAAATCAAGGCCATGATGAGGGCATTCTCTTTGTAATTCTTTGTACCTTTCCCATGCCTCATGAAGGCTTTCGTCGCCTCTCTGACGGAATCCAGTGATTTGACTCCGTAAGAGTGCGGTTCGTTCTGGTGGGAAGTACTTTTGATAGAAAGCAAGAGCTAGACCATCCCAGTCGGCTATTCCTAAGGCAACTCGGTCAAGACTATTAATCCAGAGTTTTGCCTTTCCTCTTAAAGAGAAGGAAAAGAGCATTTCCCTAATCTTCTCTTGGGATACTCCAGTTTGTCTAATCGTGGAGCAATAGTCACAGAAGTTTTGGATATGAAGGTTGGGATCTTCTGTGGCATTGCCACCAAATTGATTTCTTTCTATTAAATTGATGAAGGCAGGTTTTATTTCGAAGTTTTGGGCTGTAATTTGAGGTGTAGCGATACCCCTTGGAAGTGTATCTGCGGTGGGTTTAGAATGGTCGGAAAGTCGAACCATTTTCTTTTGTGAAGATGAAGATGGAGTGTTGATTGAAAGTTGATTAGTTTTTGTGAATGGAGATGAGAATGGATCTTCTTCTCCTTCAAGATTAGGTAAGATATCCGAGTATTTCTCACGAATACGATCTAAACTTGAAATATCAGAAGCTTTTGAAATTTCGTTGAATAGCTTTCGTTCCTACGCAGAGTTCTTTCTAGTTCGGGGTCTAAAGGAATAGGGGTCCCTAGTCTAGAAGATCTGGGCATAAGATTGAAAAGCTAAGATGAAAAATCAAGAGAGGTCTAAAGGAATTTGGGTTCCTAAAGACTAGATAAAACTAATTGTGATAAAAATCACAAGAAAAAAGAAAATTAAACCGTGCTCCCCGGCAACGGCGCCAAAATTTGATCGGGCTTGTCGCAAGCCCAATACAAAGATAATTTACCCAGACTAGGCTAATAACAAATTAATGTAATTAGGGAAGTAGGGGTCGATCCTCAGGGAGATGGTGTTTCCTATGGATTGTGAATCGTCTCACAATTGAGTTTTATCTAATGATTTTCTGGGTATTGGAATTGTGATGTCTAAACTAACAAAAGGCATAAATGAAAATAAGATAAAAGCAATTAAAGATGAAAGCAATAAAGCAAATGATGATTTAACAATAATGAGAAGCATCTAGGGAAATAGGTTCACACATGTAGATTGACATATTGATGAAATTGGATTTAGGATATGCAAATAATTCATTGCGCGTTCGTAAGAATGGTGTGTTCATTACAATCATAGATCAGATGGTCTAGCAGGCTTTTTATGCGATTTACTAGGTCTTAATCCACCATGTCATGCTTTGTCTATTCAAATCTCGTATGTCTACCTTGGAAAAGAATTCCATACTAGTCAATGATTGTGATCAAGAATCGTCAACTATCGTTAAAGTCCAAACATGCATAGACACAATGTTTTAAAAGCACAATTTCTTTTATCCAATTATCATCTTTTAATCAATCTAACATGGCTACCCTACACCCTAGAAAGGTGACTACTCACTCATGATTATGTTTATGTCTAAGATGATATTAACAATGAAAGTTAAGATAGGCATATTTAGTTGATTTTAACAATAATTTAGACTCTTTATGTGGCGATAATAACGACACTATATGACAATCTGAGAAATGAAACTATGATTATATCAACATAAAAACGAATCTAAGTGATATGAAAAGAGAATAACAATCAAATAAGGAACATAAAGAACTTTAAACAAAGGATAAATTAGAAGTACCTAGATGATGATCAACAATGAAAGCGATAACGACAATAGAAATCCTTCGCATAGAAATATCGTACCTTGAATTACAACTCTTGTACCCAACAAAGTAGACTACAGAGATTGAAATTCTTATTGAACTAAACTAATGTTTTGATAAGAAATGGACAGAAATAAACTAAGAACAAAAGACAAAAGAAGAAGATAATCTAAACTAGAAAGACTAAAGCTAAAGAGAAAACTAAAGATTATTCTAAAGAAGATATGTAAGAAGATTGTATGAGATATAAGATTAGATTGTGTGAGAGATATATCATGATATGAGGGGCTAGAGCATCTATTTATAGTATTAGGGTTTCGTGGAGAAGAGGTCGGGCATTAAACACATAGGACAAAGATAGGAGTTTGAAGCCGTCATGCTCGTATCAGCAGGGATACCCGATCGGGTACACACTTACCCGATCGGGTATGTGGTCTTCTAGAAGCGGTTGACTAACGTTTCATCTTCCTTTGCTTGACTTGACTTCCAACATCCCCCTTGACCTCTCCAATCGGGTTTGTTGATAGGGTATGATGTAAAGCGATGAAATCTTCCGCCTAATTGATTGATCTTCCGACAACTACGAAACTGTCTTTGCTCCTTCTCTCTTTCGAATTAGTGAACCTTCTTGAAATGCCTTTCACATGGTCAAGCTTTCTTCTTCGAATCGTCGGGTTCTAGGCAAATGCTCGGGAATATAGAAAAAGGGCGTAGAAACGTCACTTTCCCTACAAAACAGGTTAGAACGCATGAATTCGCCTAGAAGACGATATTAGCTCATAAAATGGCTTAACAAAGCACAAATGACATACAAAACCGAGCTAAAGTGGGGGTTAAAATCATACAAATATTCACTTATCATGAGTTTCTATTTTTTGGCTTGATAATATAAAAGTAGTTTTCAAAAACTAGAAGCACGTGTTTCTATTTTTATAGGCAAAAAGATGTTTTTTTTAGATTTTGGGAAACAATTTTTTTAACTCTTAAAGTGTTTTTAAGTAAAAAATACTTTGAAAATATAGGTCAAGTACACACTATAAACTTTTCAAGTTTTATTTTAGTAATTACTAGATTTCATGCTCGTGCGATGCACGGGTCTACGTTAATGTCATTTTCATAATTTTCCTATAACCGTTAACTTATAAAAATAAACTTTTGAAGTTTTAAGACTATAATAAAATATAATCCATAATTTTTAAGAAAAGAATATTGATATATTGATTCAACTTCTATTTTAAAAATATTTTACCAACCTTGTCAGGACTCAAGTTATATTTGATCTATATTATGACCCGAAAAATGATCTAAGGTACCTAAGAATTAAGCACTCTAAGAGAATGTTTAAGAGACTCAAAATATTTTAGGTTTGATCACCCCCTTATGGTAATTGTCCGATATGAGGCAATTCTACTATTTATAGGTATTAATATATTCACCACACTTACATTATTTTTCAAAATTACACCAAGTAAGTATAAATAATATGAGATTCTATATTGTAATGATAGCATATTTTTTTTTACCAAGAATCTAACTATATTATTTTCATAATTAATACAAAATTTTAAGAGCTCTCTAAAACAATATTTGAGAGACTTAAACAATTTTGGGTTGTATCTAAGTTCTAAGGACAACTTTTATTTATAATCGCATGATCACCACAGCTTATGATATTTCTCCAATGTGGGACAATTACTCTAATTATACGTAGTATATTCACCACACTTACATTATTTTTCAATGTGGTTAAAATAACATATTTAGTAGTACACCATTAAAATTATTATATATGGTACTTTCTTAAATTATTATTTATGATACTTTCCTAAATTAATTTTGATGATGTAATTTTCATTAAGGTGAAGATAATAATACAAACTTTTAAGAGATCTGTAAGATAATACTTAAGAGATTTAAAAGATTTTGGGTGAATATCTATGTTCGAAAGATGATCATTTTCACAATATATTTTTTGTGAAATGAAATGAAAAATTTTTTATATAAAAATTATAAACACCACTTGAATATACCATAGGAAATATATATTGAGATAAATAAAATATTTTGCATTCTATTTTTTTTATGATATTTATCTAAATAAATTTTTGATAATGTAAGTTTCACTAATGTGGATACAAACTTTTAAGAACTATATAAAACAATATTTAAGAGACTCAAAAGATTTTGGGTTGATATCTAAGTTCCAAGGATGATTCCTATTTATAATTATAGGATCACCCCACCTTATGATAATTTTCCGATGTGAGACAATTATACTATTTATTCGTATTATATTTACCACACTTGTATTATATTTTAATATGGGACAAATAACTTATTAAGTAGTACACCATCAACATTATTACTTATATAATACTTTCCTAAATTTCCTATATTAAGTTTGATGATGTAAATTTCACTATTATGGAGATAATACTTAAGAGACTAAAATGACTCATATTTATAATCATATTTATGATCACTCCACCTCATGATATTTTCCGATATTGGATAATTTTACAATTTACACTTAGTATATATATTTACCACAAATACATTATTTTTCAATGTGTGACTAATAACACATAAGTAGTTTATCATCAAAATTATTATTTATGATAATTTTCTAAATTAATTTTTAATGATGTAAATTTCATTATTGTGATGATTATAATACAAATTTTTAAGAACTCTCCAACACAATTCTTAAGAGATTAAAAAATTGTGGGTTTATACGGTTATACCTAAGTTCAAGGATAACTCCTATTTATAATCATAATATCACCCTATGTTATAGTAATTTTGTGATGTGAGATAATTTACTATTTATAGGTAATATATTCACCACACATACATTATTATTCAATGTGGACTAATCACAAACTAAGTAGTACACCATCATTTTCTATATAATATTTATTTCTTAACTATTACTAAACTATTATATTAATATTACAATAATAAAAAAATATTTTAAAAGTCATTTATTAAATTTTAAAAGTCATTTATTAACAATATAAAAAAAAATATTTTAAAATCTCGTGCGTTGATCATATTTTTGATCACTCCATCTTATGATAATTTTTCAATGTGGACAATTTTACAATTTATACGTAGTATATATTCACCAGTCAATATACCAACATTGTTTTTCAATGTGGGACAAATAACACATTAAATAGTTTACCATCAAAATTATTATTTATGATACTTTTCTAAATTAATTTTTAATGATGTAAATTTTACTATAATGAAGATTATAATACAAACTTTTAAGAGTCATGTAAGACAATATGTAAGAGGCTAAAAAGATTTAGGGTTGAACTTTAGTGCCAAATATGATTCTTATTTGTAATCATAAGATCACCCACCTTAGGATAATTTTCTGATGTGGGACAATTCTACTATTTATAGGTAATATATTCACACACCTACACTATTTTTCAATGTGGGACAAATAATATATTAAAAATTACATCAAATATGTGAAAATAATATGAGTTTTTATACTTTGCAGATTTTTTTTACCACGAATCTAATTATTTTATCATCATAATTTTTTTCTACAATACTTCAATTTTTTTAATAATATTTTTCTAAATTAATTTTTGAGATGTAAATGTAGCAATTGCGGAGATAATAATATACAAACTTTTAAGAGATCTCTAAGACAAGACAATACTTAATAGACTTAAAATATTTTAGTTTGATATATAAGGTACAAGAATGATTTCTATATATAATCATAGGATCACCCACCTTATGTTAATTTTACGATGTGAGACAATTTCACTATTTATACATAGTATATTCATCACATCTACAAACTTTTAAAAGATCTCTAGGACAATATTTACAAGATTCAAATTTTTTGGGTTGATACCTAAGGTTTAAGGACGACTCATATTTATAATCATAGGATTACCCACTTTATGTTATTTTTCCGATGTGAGACAAAAATACTATTTATACGTAATATATTTACCACATCTACATTATTTTTCAACGTAAGATAAATAATATATTAAGTACTAAACCATCTTTTTCTATAGAATATATATTTTTATTATTTTTATTTTATATTAATTAAAAGATTATCCACTTTATTTTTTATATCTAAAGTATTATTTATGAAATTTTTCTAAATTAATTTTTTATGATGTAAATTTCACTATTGTAAAGATAATAATACAAACTTGTAAGAGATCTCTAAGACAATACTTAGGAGACTCAAAAGATTTTGGGGATTTTGGGTGGATACATAAGTTCCAATGATGACTCATATTTATAATCATAGGATCACATTACCTTATGGTAAATTTTTGATGTGGGTCAATTCTACTTTTTATATGTAGTGTATTCACCACACCTACGTTATTTTTCAATGTGGAATAAATAACGTATTAGGTAGTACATCATATTTTTCTATAAAATAATTATTTCTTGACTACTACTAAACTATTAGAATAATATTAGAATAATAAAAATATTTTAAAAGTCATTTATTTAATTTTCATGTACTTATCTTATAGTTATATGATATTATAAACAATGTGGTAGTAAAAAATACAAAATTTATACTTTAATGAAAGCATTTTTCTTAAGAATCTAAATATGTATGTTTCGAAATGTTTTGCATTATATTTTTTTTGTCTGATTGATAATCAACTAGATTTTATGCCCGTGCAATGCACGAGTCTACATTAATGTGTTTTCGCAATTTTTCTATAACAATTAACTTATAAGACGATAGTAAAATATAATTTTAAAGAAAATAATATTGATATATTGATCCAAATTTGATTTTAATCTTATTTTTCCAACCATGGCAGGACCTGTCGTTGCTACCAACAATCTTCGTATTTGAAAACACTTCGAAATTAGATTTATTTTAAATAAATTTTTTCAACTTGTCTCCAATTGATTTTACAAACCGCTTCGTCCTTAACCTAAAGTAGATAAAATAGTCCGCTTACTCGGGTGTAACTGATCCATTTTTTCGTTTTTCTTAACTCCGGTTGAAAAATCTCTCTCGTTACATAACTATTTGTATATTCCATAACCCTTTATTTAAAGTGTATAAGATATATAATCGAATCATCCGCTTTTGTTGAAATTGATCAAGAATAAACCCGACGCACTACCCGAAAATACCGTCACTTTAATATCGTTTCATTCATTTTTGACAAATCTACCTCCTCTAGTACTGTCCATTATAAACCGCATCATCAAACCAACAAACCGAGTATATTTTATGTCCGATACAAACCTGTGTTGTTATGAACTTACGTGTAACTAAATTGACTTAGTATACAACATTACAGCCTTAACTTAACTACATCCTTATCCTCCCCCTCTATTCTACGTGTAACTCACAACTCACCCTTATACTCCCCCTTTATTCCCAAAAATTGTGAAACCCTAAATTCCCAAATTGATTTGCATTCCCTAACTTCACTGCATGTGCCATATCTTGCCGCCGTCAACCGGTCGCCTGTATTCAAGTCGGAAATGCGTGTTTGGTACTTTACTGCCTCGAACACGGAATCGAGGTATATACATTTCGTTGTTGATTAGAGTTTAACAAAATGCCAACATCTCCTGATTATTTGTGTTAGATATTCGTATATCTCCATTAGATCATTTCATCCATTGGAAATGTATTCCTTCTATTTTAACTCGATAGCTATTTATTTACTTTCCGTCCAACATCCAAACATTTTCCTGCAGTCGAACCTTTTTTCCATGTCCAAATGTTTATTATCTAACCCCGTCTATTTGTTTAGTAACCCATATTGACCTATCAGTCGTATTTTACGGTTAATTTGTCGCATTATCTCTTCCGCTTGTAACAGACAACGCTTGCATGTTTATTACCTTGATATCGACTTGATGTTCTTGTGTTTATATCATTCACAAATCACAATGATAAGCCTCATACTGCATGCATGTACAAAAAACAACGCCCTGGTCCGATCTGTCGAAATTAAATTCATCTTTAAACTTAGTAGCAGTCTCTCTCGACTACTTTTTATAGTTATAATTGGCTGGAGAATGTGAGGGATGCTTGAGTTGTGTCGATGTTTATGTTTCTTATCTTTTGTATCTGAAAAGTTCAGGCTCTCATATCCCCTGCTTGGGTATTGGTAATTTATTTTAATTGAATGACGCATTTTTAAGTTTGTGAAAAAGTGATTCCAGACTGATACGGTTTCATGGCTCTCGGCTTTCCTTGTCCTGACAGAAGATGCTACAGAGAATGTTGGTGCACCCGTTAAAGCTTCATTATCAACGGTTTCATATCAGGAAGTGGTAAGACCCCTCATCTATTGAACCCTCCAGATTGATGGCAAATTAGACGTTATTTATATTTTAAAATCCTGATTGCTATTATCCCTATGTGTCATTCGTTCACACATTCTATTGGTAAAGCTCGCATTTTGAAAACGTTCTTCATTTCTGTGTTCATCTTAATGCCATTTTATTGTTTATTGTCGTCAGGCTTTTTAATTATATATTACAGCCACGCCACTCCTAAAACCGTGATGTTGTGATTCCTTGGTCTGGTCGCTATATAAATCAATGATGTGATACTGACGACAGACTTGACCTCAGATTTGAATGTTTGAGCCTTGTATGGGTAAATATATGGAATGGTTCTTCTGTGCTGTATAGTGATGCCCTTGACGGTTTCAGACGATGATCCATGTACTTTTACATTGTCTGCATTTGTGCCCAAGCATGCTTTAGAATATGAAAAAGGGTTTGATTTTACCATTTCACGGCTTAGTTTTAAGTTATTCTGCTCTACATTGTGTTGACGGGTGTAACATTTTGATATTGGGATTGTTCTTGACGGAACAATGTTTAGATAGCCGGATATGTAGTACTGCATATGTTGGATTGCTGTTAGATATTCTACCAAATATGAAAATAGGATAGTTATATTGATAGTGTTGGTTTGACAAATAGTTTAGTATCTTTTAGCTGAGTGTCTGTATTTGTATTTTTTCAATTCTGTTATTTGAACTAATGTCACATAAATTTAAATGTTTTAACCTTGTATGTGTAAATAATCGGAATGGTGCTGAAACAATGCTCTTAACATACGTGGAGTATATGTGTGTGTGATGCTAAGTTATGTATCTCGGCTTAATAGTTCTTTAATTTTACTACCAGCCGCTCATCTTCTCATCTTGAAGATTAACCTTAACTCCCGTCGTGACTCTGTAAGTTTTTCCCTCAACTCTACCGATGCTTTCAGTTTCTGTTGTTCTATGTCCTCGTTGCTGCTGAATCTCTCCTATCTTTTTACCATGTCTAGACACTTATTCAAGCCCCAATACATAAACTTATAACCCTAACTTTATATCATTTGACCTAATTTAACTTTTGCATTCCCCTTTCTCGTTGAACTTATGTATAATTTGTTAAATTGCAGTATATTCTCTTTATTTGAAATGTTGTTTCATTGCATGTTTAGCTCCATGTTACTGGTTCGCTGGAGTTCTATTAATATTATCCGTCTTCATGGTTTCCAATGGGCTTGCATGTATAAAATCATCGCGTAAGCATATGATTTATCAATCCACGAACTCAATCGTCTACTTCCTATTTGATGGTAGTACTTAATTACTGATATAGATGTTTTCTGATTCCCAGCACTCTCCGTTGCTTTCTGGTGTCGAGGGCTTCTCGAGTTACATCTATGAGTTTGAGGTGAGCTTGGTCATTGGTTAATGATGCCCTTTCTCTGCTGCTTCAGAAGCAGATGGTGTTTCATCTGCCGAGCCTTTACTGCAACTGTACGCAGGTTACGACCCCGATCACCACGCCGTTCTTTTTTTTGTTTTAAAGTCTTAGTCCGTGAATGTTATCTCTTTAATTCTCTGCGGTAATTCTTTGCGTAGTCTGGAAACACTTACTTTAATTTTCCAGTCGTTCTTGTCTGAGTCGTCGTTATCGTTGGGGGTTAGTTTCAGTTCCTTTATTAGAGAATATGACCTGTTGAGTTTGATACATGCAGATTAATAAAGAGCTGATGCTAAATATCCGAATTGATGCGCATTGATAATTGAACTGATTACACTATGATTACACTATACTATGATTACACGTACTTGACAATTGAATATCCGAATTGATGCATTATTATCAGAATTATTTTACTTATTTTACTGATGCAATAATAATATTAATATTAATCTAATCTAATGCAGGTAAAAAAAAAGCCATAGACGTACCTTGGAGCCATGTTTGCTTCTTCTCTGGATTGCAGTATGAGATTGGTTATGAGTTTCTGATGGCTGAAGGGTTCTTTATATTGTATTTGACAGAGCTATATTTGATTCGGATTAGGAGTATATTGTATCTATATGGAAGAATTGTCATATATTTAGGAATATTCCAGTTCATACGTATGATTAGAGGGAACTATATTTGTTAATTATTTAAAAAGAGGTGTTTGATTAGAATAAAAACTATTTCAATTCATATATTAGATTTCTTATTGGTTAAGAATTATATGGAAGGAATTGTTTAATGATTAAAAGGTTTGTAATTAGAAGAAGTTGTCTATAATATGGAAGGTATAGAGAAACGTGTGACAAGGAAGTTGGCTACAAAAAGGAAAGTTGGAAGAAGTTGGCTACACTAAGAAAATATAGAGATAATGTTTGATTTCCAAGAAGATATTAGTTGTCATAATTGATATTAATGATAATAAAAAAACGGAAAATTCACGTGGTACCCTCTAACAATTCCATTTTTCACGTGGTACCCAACTTTTTATGTTTATGCACATTGTACCCATGAAGTTTAAATTTTTGGAAATCCGTGACCAAATATATAACCGCTGTTAAAAGTTGATGAAGTGGAAAAGTTAGTTGATGTTTATTGTTGGCATGCAAAACTATTTGCACATGGTACCCCTAAAGTCTTTTGTTTGGCACATGGTAACTTGAATGTTTAAAAAATAATAAAGTCCAACAGCTATATTATTGAACTAGCCGTTGGAGCCTTATGAGCATATATACTTGATGAATACTCATTAAACACACTCAAACATATATAAAATCAAACAAATTTAGTATGTCTTATGCAAGTTCATCTTCCAATGGAATTCAAGTGGAAAACAAAGCTTGTCCTAGATGCAATACAAGATCTCATATAAGGTCATCTGGACCTACTGCAGCAAACCCGTTCAAGCTATACCACAAATGTGATTCTTGTGGATGGTTTCAATGGTGCAAAGTTAAAAGTGAAACAATAAACCAATCTAATGAAGTAGATGAAAGTCAACAGATTTTAAACCAACAACTGGAGAAGATGGCACAACATATGAAGACAAAGATGAAGGAGCAACGCAAGATGATTGAAGAGTTGTCTAAATTTGTTCATTTAAGCATTAGAGTTGCATTCTTAATGTACATGTTTCTACTATATGTTGTGCTGAAAAACTAAAGAATGGAGACAATGTAATAAAATGCATGAGTTCCATTAGAAAAGTTGATTTATATATGCCAAAATATTACTTCTGCATAAACACTTTTGTTTACATATTGATCTTATTGTCCAAAATGTGCATAAACTGACTGTCAGCCCCAAAACATGGCTCCAAGAACTAACTTTTGTCCAAAAAAATACTCACCAACTGATTTTTGTCCAAAATATACTTAGCAGAATATGGACTTACTTACTTAAATTAAAACATACTTAATTAACTATAACATACCATAATCTATGTATGACTTGATGAAGCTCCATCTGCCTTCTTTTGTTTTGCCGTGAGACCACCTTGACAAGACCTTGCATTATGACCAGATGCTCCACAAATTGAGCAAGTAATGGTAGTTGACCTCTTGCCTTTCCTTTTCTTTGGATCATCTAGCTTTCTTTTTCTTTGTCTTGTTGGCCTTCCTACTCCCCTCTCTTGCACTGGTGGTAAAATTTCAGGAAACTGGAATGTTGGCCATTGCTCCTTATCAGGTAATGGGTGCATATGCTCTGCATAGGTGAGTCTATAACACTGACCAGTGTAATAACCATGCAAATAGTGGACTGGTTCCTCCTTATTAGCATATATGGCTCTACAAGCATGCTTACAAGGGATTCCTGTGACCTGCCATTCTCCACAGATGCAAGTGCCAGTCAATATGTTAACAGGGAATTTTGTGTACCCTTCATGCACCTCAAATTCACCACCACCACCTCTAATTACCCCATAGAGTCTAGAGTCTGCACAGTTGGCTTCAAGACAAGCATTTGCATATGGTGTTGGACCATTGCATTCCACCTTCTCACTCAAATCTGCCCGTTCAGCAAACTTTTCCATATAGTATGTTCTAATCCTTTCCATTAGTTCCATTACTGGTTTCTCCCTCAAGTCATTTATAAGGGCATTAAATGACTCCACAAAGTTTGAAGTGTTATGGTCACAAGCCACTTCAGAATCAAATTGGTGTTTAGACCATTGTTGTGGTACAGTTGACAAGTACTCTACTGCTGCTGGTGACATCCTCCCTATCTTGTCCAACATCTTGTTATACACAAAAACAGATGTGGCATTGGCTGCAGACCAAAACAGGGTATGGTACAAAGGCCCAGGCCATTTTCCCTTAAAGTTTGTGTACAAGTGTTGCGCACAAATCCTCCTTGTGGCTTGTGGAAACTCTTTTTCCAAAGCTTTCTCAACACCCTTCATTCTATCACTGATGAATGTCCAGTCCCATTTCATACACCCTTGCTGTTGGAATGCAAGTTTCAAATTCCTAAAAAAATAAGACCATGTCTCAGTCTTCTCTTTTCCTACAATTGCATAAGCCACACAATAAAGATTGTTGTTGCTATCTAAACTCATGGCAGATAGTAACATTCCCTTATACCTCCCTTTTAGATGACACCCATCAACACCAATAATAGGCCTACAACCTCTTAGAAACCCTCTTACCCAAGCACTAAATGTGACAAACGTCCCCTTGAAGTGAAAGACATTATCATTGTTAGGTGAATTCCAGGTAGTTAGTGCCCAAGATCCTGGATTGGTTGCTTTGATCATTTCTGCATAAGCTGGTAACAGGTTATAACTCTTTTCATGTGCTCCAAAAATAACCTCAGCAGCAACAACTCTCACTTTGTACAATGTTCTAGTACAAGCCTCAATACCATAATTAGTCATTAACCTCTGGGCCATGGATTTAACTGGCATATTAGGTTGTGCTTTAAGTTCAGACTCTAACTTCTTGACCATCCATATTGTTGTTGCCATAGGATTTTTTTTTAAGAAAAAACATTCTTTATGCTCACCCTCAATTTTCTTAATTGCCCATGTCATTTTATCAGGCAGCCTTGAACAATGAACCTTCCATGTGCATTTTTCACTACTGCACTCAGCAGTATACCTTTCCTTGTCAGACTTTGTAACAACAACACTGAAACCTTGTTGGATGCAATAATCAGAAAATACTGATAGCCAATCATCTTTTGACATAAACAACAACCATGGCTCAAGTGCCACTTCACCCCACCTCTGATGCAAGTACATTCTGCCATTTTTATATGCCCTATCAAAATAATGGTGTTCAGCTTCTTCATTACAACCATCAACAGTTTTATCAAAAGGATGCACTTCTTTTTCCTTATCAACAATTCCATCATCTTCTATATGACAACCATCCACATTTTCAGTTTCTTCCTCATCCATGCTCACATCATTATCACTATTACCCTCATCACAGTCAGACCCCTCATTGTAGTCATCATCTGTGCTGTCATCTATGCTATCATAACTGTCATCCTTATCTATGTGTTCATTCACCCTTAAATTTCTCCTTGGCCTCATATTAGTGGTTCCACATGTGTCCTTGCTCTTACTTTTTGAAGATGATGGAGGTATATACAGACCCTTCCTCTTAGCAGTAGTCTTAGGCATTTTCTTTTGTGATTGAATTGGTTTTCTAGAAAGATTTGGCATTGTATATTCAGTAGATTGTTGTGACATAAACCTGTCATTTGTGGGGCAGTTTTGTGAAAACTGGGTCTCATTTTGAGGATTTGAATTTGGGTTTGATGTTGTCTCAGGTGGATTTGTTGTGGGAATGTGTGGTTGTGTATTAGAAAAAGGATTTGGTGTTTTTTCATTAGCAGATTGTGTATTAGAATAAGGGTTTATGTTGGATAACTCTTCAGACTCATAAACTCTCACAAATATGGTTTCATTTGTGTCCACATCAACAACAGGTACATCTATTGCCAATGGCTCTATTGTGATAGCTTCTAATTCTACTCTATTCCTTTGCTCTTCCTCTCTCTGTTTTCTTTCAGCCTCCTCCCTCTGTGCTCTTTTTAACTCCAACAACATCCCAAAGTGTCTTATAGGATTATTGGTTTCCTCAATCCAAACATGAATTGTATCTTGGCCAGTGAAATGATCAAACATACACAGCAAATCCACATCATTCTTAATGTATATCTTACACCCATTTTTGTAATACAAATCATATATAGCAGGAATAAGAACATTCTGCTTCATAGCTTCATCACTAATATCACTAATTAGATCTAATAATTGGACCAAATCAACATCATAAATGGCGCAATCAAAAGACTTGTCTTTGTAATGAAATTCCAACCATACAGCAGCCATCCTATGATTTATATCACAAAAAAATAAAACAAATAAACACTTCGACTTAACCAAAGTATGAGCCTAATTTCATACAAACAACCATTCTTTAATATATCAAAATAAACCACATGCATGCAATAAAAATACAGACTTCAGGAAGTGATGAAGATAATATAGACATTAATAAATGAAAAATAAGGAAACTAACTAAAGCTCATACCTTTTTGATAATCTGATGAAGTGAATTGAAGGTGATAAATTACTTTAGTTTGCTAAAGATGAATTCATGAGATGAAGAAATTTAATTAAAGCATATTGTGATAAATTAGAGGTTTCGTTTGATTTAGGGTTTAGTAAATGAAAGAGTAATTTGGGGTAAGTATGTGTGAATTGGGGAAATAAGGAGTGGTAGGGCCAGAGTTACATGATATGGTATTTTTAGGCGCCAAATAAACATAAGTTAACAACGTTAAGAGTGACCGTCAAAAATGATTATGGTGTACCAAAAATTTGAACTTCATGGATACAATGTGCATAAACATAAAAAGTTGGGTACCACGTGAAAAATGGAATTGTTAGAGGGTACCACGTGAATTTTCCGTAAAAAAAATGATATTAATGATAATAATAATTAAAAAACAAAAAAGAGTTCCTACAAAGTTGGAGTGCCTCTGGTGCCTTGAAAAAAGCCTCTTTTATATATATATATTGATTTTTTTTACGTAGATAATATTTGTGATATTAGAAATATTACATATATAGTATCTCTTTTGTAATCTCGCAAGATCTTAAAATATACTTTCCAAAAATTGAGAAAGATGAGGTGGACACTTTAGAATCGCTCGAAAAAAGCTTCTTTTATATATACTATATATATATATTATATATATATATATATATATATATATATATATTTATGATATATAATATGAGATTTATATATATATATATATATATATATATAGAGTCAAGATCCGGTGGAAACGACCACTCGGTGCAAAAAGTGAAAACGAACTATAAAAGGCTCAAATCACATAGCAACTCACCCACTCTTTCATTTTCACTTACTGAACCCTTTCGTATATCACCACCCAACACTCATAAGCACAACTACCTGTCGCCGGCAGCCGCCATGACCAAGGATGGCGACGTCACGAACCACTCCACCAGCCACCTTGTACGACGCCGGCGACCACGAACCACCATAAACAGCCCAAATATGCATCAAAATAAACTTCTTTCCCCAACCACCATCACAACCACCTTCCCGTCGCCATTAGTCGTACATTAATAATACATCCATCTTCCCGTCGCCATTAATCGCATTTCAGGTTCTCAATAGCAACAACATTAATCCAATTTAATTAATCAGACGGCGACGGCGAGGGACGGTGAAAATTAGACGACGACAAGCAGCTGAACTGTGGTGGTCGTTGCTAGCACCTGGCGACGACGGTAGAAGAAGTAGATTCCAGGGCGAGGCGGCTGGTGTGGGTAAGCAAAATGAGTGAATATTTGTGTATCTCAAAGGAATTTTAATGTACCTATCAACTAATTTTGTGTATCTATGTGAAGGTACATTAAAATAGTGGCTAGATACATGGAAAAGTAGAGTAGGTACATTGAAATGGTGGTTCTTTTTTCTACTCGTTTTTCCGCCATTGTTAGTGACCTTCAAGCTTCCCTTAGATATATACTCGAAAGAGCGAATGAGTAAGTTGATGACGAATTTACTAGTAGATCTGAGTCGATATGTAGCACCAAAAATTTGCCGGCTGGAATTATTTGAGTGGTTATGTGTGTGGTGTTGGTAGCCGTGGAAGTGGTTTTATGTGGTGGTCGTGGAAGTGGTTTTATGTGGTGGCCGTGTCTCCGAAATTGTTGATGGCGGTGGTGGCTGGAGTATAAGAAGTGCTGATGTAAGAGGGGAGTTGAGAGGAATGACAGGGAGTTTTGGTTTGGTTTGTGTGAGCCGTGGATTTTTATTAGCATGTTTCCACTTTTTGCACCGAGTGATCGTTTCCACCGGATCCTAAATCTATATATATATATATATATATATATATATATATATATATATACATATATAAATATAGAAGCAAGTTATAATGAGTCCACCTTCAAAATTGAGTCCATGAGTCCTCATCTTTCCCTTTGGATGAAAGAGATGGAGGGACAAGATTAGAACAAGATGGAAGGCTAAGATTAAAAGAAAAATGAATGGACAAGATTAGAACAAAATGAAGGGACAAGATTAGAACCAAATGAGTGGGTTTTAATTACTTTCACCTACATTACGAGTATAACTTCAACTATTATTTTTGAAACTTCAACCATTATTTGTGTAACTTCAAAATAAAATGTGATTTCGAGTATATAAATTTGAATTTACGTAACTTTAAGATATGTTTATGTGATTTTTACCTTTTTATGAGGGTAACTTTAGTCATTAAGAGTGTAACTTCAACCATTATTTGTGTAACTTCAAAATAAAATGTGATTTCGAGTATATAAATTTGAATTTATATAACTTTAAGATAAGTTTATGTGATTTTTACCTTTTTATGAGGGTAACTTTAGTCATTAAAAGTGTAACTTCAACCATTATTTTTGTAACTTTAAATTAAAATGTGATTTCGACTATATAAATTTGAATTTATATAATTTTTAAACAAATTTATGTGATTTTAGTTTTTTTGAATGTAACTTTAATTCTCAATTGTGTAACTTTAAGTTAAAATATGATTTAATTTTAACATTTTTATAAGCGTAACTTTAACCTTTATTAGTGAAACTTTATTTATTAATTGTGTAACTTTAGTCAATTATAGTGGAACTCATGTTTAGGTAACTTTAGTCTTTTCTAGTGTAACTTCAGTCCATACTAATGTAACTATAGTCATTAATTAAGTAACTTCAGTCCTTAATAAGATAACTTTAGTCCAGTGCAACTTTAGTCCATAATTGTGAAACTTTAGTACATACTAGTGAAACTTTAGTCCATAATTGTGAAACTTTAATACAATACTAGTGAAACCTTAATACAATACTAGTGAAACTTTAGTACTTACTAGTGAAACTTCAGCCTATACTAGTGAAACTTCAGTACATACTAGTGAAACTTTAGTATGTACTAGTGAAACTTTAGTAGAAAAAATAAAATATAAAAAAATGAGAAGTAATATAAAAATAAAAAACATAAAAATCTGAAAAATGAAAAAAGAGATCTAAAATGTTAGTGGTTATTTCTTTTACCTTTTTTTCCAGATCTAAAACGAAATATAATAAATTAGACTAAAAATGTGATGGTACAAATCTGGAAAAAAAAAACCGAAAATTTGAAAAAAAAAACCCACGACCTTCTTCTTCTTCCTTCACCACACTCCCATCAACAACCAGATCTAAAGATTAAGAACAAAAACATATAAAATTTAACATATAAAAACGAGACAAATAAGTCCCAAAAAATTTAAAAACCTACAGTAACACAACAGATAATATAAAACAACCTTTTAATGTATAATAGTGTAACTTTAATAAATAGTAGTGTAATTTCAACTACCAACAACAACAAAAGAAAAACAAAAAAAGAACAATCACCATACACTCCACCAAAAAATGAGATTTGAAATAATAATAATAATAATCAACAGATCTAAAAAAACGAGATTTAAAAAAAAACCAAAACTTTGTTTTTTATCCAGAGGGTGGTGGCAGGCGGCTGTCGGGTAGGGTGAGGGAGGAAGGGAGTCAAGGGAAGCAGGGGGTGCGGGAGGCGGTGGCAGATTGGTGGAGAGAGGGGCAGACGGAGGGAGAGAGGCGGGGGTAAAGGTGGCGAGGGCAGATTGGTGAAGAGAGTGACGGTGGAGGGTGGATGTTGGAGTGTGGCGGCAGGGGAGTCTGGTTGCGGAGAGGGGGGCAGAAGAAGCGGCAGGGGGCAGCCGGGGTGGTGGGTTTTGTTTGGTGGTGGTGGGTTTGGAATTGATGGTTGGTTTTGTTTTTTGGTTGGTGGTGGTGGTATGTGAGAGGAAAGAGGAGGAGGAGGGTGGCGGTGGCAGTGGGGGTGGCGGTGGGGACCGGTGGGGGTGGGGACCGGTGGGGAAGGGTTAGGGTTTTTTTTTTCTTTTGTTTTTTTTAAAGAGGATGTTAGAGAGAGAAAGGAGGTATAAAGAGAATGAGAAATGTGAAAATGAAGAAAGATGAGTGAAGAAAGGGTATATATATTAGGGTTTGAAGGGATTGGATTGTGTGTGTCTCACAATCTTGACCCTTCATTTTGTTTTAATCCTAGCCATTCATCCTCTTGATCCAATGGCTTGGATTAGGACTCAAGGACTCAAAAGAGAAGGAGGGACTCATTTGAACCCACCTCTCTCTCTCTATATATATATATATATATATATATATATATATATATATATATATAGGTTCTTGTGAGTCCTTCATATCTTTTGAGTCCATGAGTCCTTATGTTGGCCATTGGATGGAAGAGATGGAGGGACAAGATTAGAAATAGATGGAGGGATAAGATTAGAAAGAAAATGGATGGACAAGATGAGAACAAGATGGAGGGACAAGATTAGATAAAAATGAGTGGGGTTTAGTGAATTCCACCTACACATGACCTTGATATTGTAACAATATCATTTTGAGCCAAGTTTGTGTAACTTCAGCGTTTTATGAGTGTAACTTCAGTCATTATGAGAGTAACTTTAATCATTATTTTTGTAACTTCAAACTAAAATGTGATTTCGACTATACAAATTTGAATTTATGTAACTTTAAGATATGTTTATGCGATTTTAGCCGTTTTGTGAGGGTAACTTCAATCATTATGAGTGTAACTTCAACCCTTATTTGTCTAACTTTAAACAAAAATGTGCTTTCGTCTATACAAATTTAAGATTATGTAACTTTAAGAAATTTTTTTGTGATTTTAGCATTTTTATGAGTGTAACTTCAGTCATTACGAGTGTCACTTCAACCATTATTTGTGTAACTTTAACCTAATATGTTATTTCTGTTGGAGTAAGTGTCATCCGCAATAGTCCATTTATTTAATAAATCTCATTTGGAATATACGTGGCATGATTAGTATATTTTGATACTCCACGTCAGTTGATTAACGTAAATCAATAACGGTTGGCTGACTAGAGTTTGACGTTATTGTCGTATAACGGCGGTGATCAACTGATCTCTTTCGGTCACAACTAAAGGATGAAATCCAAATAGTAACTAATTATTTGTATATGATACAGTTAATTAGTACATTACATATATTCGATATGTACGAGAGTTAATTGTTAGAAATTGAGTTAAGAACTCAAATTCGATTAAGTTTATTTTTCAATTATGCGATAATTGACTAACAAATTTATATCTTATTTTAATACGATTAAATAAGATTTAACTTAGTAATTAATCGTTAAATTACTAAATTAGTTGAGGTTTTGAGATAAAGGTAATTAGTTAATTATATTTACAAAGAGTTGTAAAATAAATTAATTAAGCATTGTGGGACCCGTTATATATTGATATAATGGTAAAATATTACTTAAAATGTTAAGTACATATTATTCATTTATTTGTGTCATATAATTGTTATATGATCAAATTAACACTTAATTATATAAGATAATTAAGCATATGATTAATAAGTATTTGTGGGACAAATATCAAAAATCAAAATAGACCAAAAATGGCATCACATGGCCGGTCATATGAGTAGTAGTAAGGTGACGATGGTTGCTTTTGTTCATGCTCATAAGTCACATGTGATTATGACATGAATAGTACACCAAAAATCATTTCAACTAATACTACACTCCACCACTTTGCATGAGAATAAAAATAAGAACAAAAATCATCTACAAGGCATGTAGAGGGCCGGCCATATGCTCTTAAATAGGCCAATTTGTTGTTCATTTTTCTTCTCTAATTCATTCTTGTTTTTCCTTCTACATCTCTCTAAAACATCAACCTCTCACTAAACTCTCAAATACTAATATTTACTAAGTATTACTAGTGTAGTTGTGACACCCTCAAAAATCGCGGAAAAATTAAACACGTAATTTCTAAATAAAAACTGCATGGATATGTTTGTAATAGGTTCATTTGAGTAAAAACCTGTAATTTTTAAAACCTGAACCTGTTATAAAGATATCCTAATGGAATTTGTCAAAACATGCAAGGTCTAAACAAACTTATTTACATAACCATCGCTATAAATAGCGGAGAACAAAATGATACAAAACAAATGTACAGAGGGAGACATATGTCTCTAAAATTGTGACATACATGTCACTACAAAATGGGAACCAATCTAAGTTCCAAGGTTACTTTGCTCGCTAGCTCGTCCGTGTACCCCATATAAGCATCACCTACCTGTCAATCGCATTTTATACAAACACGAAAGCAACAGTCAGTGGGGAGTAACTCCGAGTTCTCCCAGCCACGAAATGTCATGTTAATATAACATGAAAGCATATAAATATGAGCAAATATAATACATAGCCCATTTAAAGGCTAAACCATCAAGCTTTTCATGTGAAATTCAATATAAATAACATATAGTCCTAGTATGTGAATACTAGAGCAACTCAAGCTACACTATCATGTGAGTCACATATCATACGGGAATCCAAACTCTATCAACCATAGCCGGCTTGCATCTCACCTTCTATGTTTCATAGAATCATCAAACAAGAAAGGGCAATATATCTAGAGACAGGCATAAGTTCCTAGTACCGTCAATAGTCACTTTGTAACTCGAGTCTATACCACGAGGTAGGGAAGCTAGTATTTTAGCTCAGAGGTTACATTTAAAACATGGCCAAGATACAACTCAACCCTAATCCTAGACTGCGCAGACCTAGAGAAATGCGGATAAAACCACCGCACCCAAGACTCATGATAAAACCACATGAGTACCCTAAGGCGTCCACCAAAGGGTTGGCTAGTACTTAAGCTGACCATCCACTCACAAAATAGGCAGAAAAGTCATGCCCCAGCTTGGATATAAACCCACCAAGCCGGGAACACAAAGGCTATTAAGCCGTGAACATACACTCATCAAAGACTATAATGACCTATCTATGACAATGACCGAAGATATTTACTTAGGACCTCGTCCCAAGTGAATACTTTAGCCAACTTAACAATAAGAAGGGCAAAAAGTCCAAACTTGTACACACAAATGATCACAACCTCGCTTATGGAAGGCTACACACGAGTATAATCAACTGATAATACAACATTACAAAACAACATGGCCAAGGCATCTAATTTCCAATATATAAATTATAAATACTTAAGCATCATTTTATAATATTCATTATCAACCAAAGTCATCCAAACTTACCCCAAAGACAAATCCCCGACCCAAGTCCCGCGACGGGTCATTGGTCAAATCAGGGCTGACCGGTTTAAACCTAATTTGACCAAACTCATTCGGTCATATTGGCCCAGCTCAGGGTCTTGACTCATTTTGACTCAAATCACACAATTCAACATAATACAATTCATGTGAAAATTATCAACATAAGGAAAAATTATTCCAACTTATAAGCTAACCCATTGCCAACAATTTCTCATAATAATAAAAATTACTAATACACCAAAATATCAACATGTTCAATTGTACAAATGACAAACACAAAGCATCAAACAAAGGCTCAAACACACAACCCGAACAACGGCCAAACCCGGCCACACACACGCCACACACAAGGCACACACACACCACATACACGGTCTGCCTGGCAGCACTCACGGCTTGCCAGGTCAGTCCCCTTTACTCCCTCTTTTCTTTCATCCAAAATCGTTCCAATATCATCCCAATATCGTCACAAGCAACATACAACCATTACCAATTCATTTCACAATCAAACATATGAGATAAACTACAAAATTAATAAACTTTAACAATAATAATTCATGTGATATAAAACTTAACATATTACTACTCAAATAACATCCCACACATAACAACTGTGACATTATATCGTCGAGTAACTCGGAATAGTTACCTTAAGCTAGAAAAACGAAAGTAACCCTTGAGAAAACCCTAAAAACCGCGACTACCCTTCGTCCTCTACTATATATGAGTCTCCTAAGTCGTCTTCATGATCTTCACCTATTTAAACAACAAAAACACAACAATTATCACATAAACCGAAATTATACCCAAAAATAAGCTTAAATCGAAATTAGGGAAACTGGAATTAAAACATACTAGGATGTAGATCTTGAAGAGAGGATTCCGAATATATAAATTTTGCGAAAATCGGACTAGAAACGAAGAAGTTATGCTGAAATTACGATTGTAAGTTTTTTTTTTTTATTTTTGATGTTGGTAGAACAAATTGGGGAAAATGAAAATGGAACCTAAGGGAGAGGGGAAGGCTGGCTGGCTGCCATAAGGGTCATGGGGTATTGGGTCTATTTTTTTTTACTCGGTTTTGATTCGATTTGACGGGAATTCGAATTATTCGTCAAACGCGATTTCCGACAACGCTAAAGTTTTTAAACACAAGTTTACTAGAATTTTAAGTACTCCTATGCCTAATATCCTAACTCATTTACCCAACGACCGTAAGAAATGGAAAATCCCATTTTTACGACTTTTCTTTGAAATACTCTTTTATTAAAGAAAAAGGGTTAAATATAGTTTAAATTACTTTTAAACATTTCCAAACTATCAAAAATAATTATATTACTTCAAAATAAAATAAAATTATATTTTGTCGAATTATTATTATTTCAATTAAATTAATATTAAATTAAAGTTGATTTAAAATATTATTTTTAAAATATAATAACGGTCCAAATTTACGGGGTGTTACAGTAGTAATAGATACTAATATTAGTAGTATTTTATCTATCTTATTATCTAGTTAATAATAAGGTAAGATTATTTGGATTTAATCTTGGGTGCAACAAGAAGGAGACCTTCTACTTTGGAGGTTGTTTTATGGAGGATCATCCATTAATTTCATGCTCAAGAACAATAAGAAAAGAGTTTCTTATTTTGCCCATTTTGACCGAAAAATTTCTCATTGTAAGGAAATTTCTTCTTATCTTTATATTTATGCTTTTATATTTACATGCATGATAACTAGATCCTAAATCATTAAGTTAATGTAATTTAATGAATTAATTAGAGGAGTCTAATTAGAGGTCTAGGACTTTCAATTTCGATTATACAAATTTGAATTTTTGTAACTTAAACACTTTTTTTGTGATTTTAACATTTTTATGAGCGTAACTTCAGTCATTACGAGTGTAACTTCAACCAATATTTGTGTTACTTTAACCCAATATGTGATTTCTACTATACAAATTTTACAATTTATATGAACTTTAATTTGAATATTTTATAGTAACTTTAAGTAAAGTTTAGGTAACTTTAGTCTTTATGTAAACTTCAATTTTTAATAGTGTAACTTCATTTTTAAATAGTTGAATTACAGTCCTTAAAAGTGTCACTTCAAGCCTTAATTGTGTCACTTTAGTCCCTAATAATGTAACTTCAGTCCCTAATAGTGTAACTTCAGTCCTTATAAACCCAGTTCAAAATAGTGTAACTTCAATTCTTAATAGTGTAATTTCAGTAGATAAAAGTGTAACTTCAATAGATAAAAGTGTAACTTCAGTAGATAAAAGTGCAATTTCAGTACATAAAAGTGCAATTTCAGTACATGAAAGTGCAACTTCAGTACATAAAAGTGCAACTTCAGTACATAAAAGTGTAATTTCAGTACATAAAATGAGATTTAAATATAAGAAATTTAAATTTATGCAACTAAAAAAAACAGATCTAAACATAAAAAACAACAAGAAATAGAAAAAAAACCACACACAAAAAAACGAAAACTAAACTAAAGAAAAAATAAAAATTTTAAAAGACATGACAAAAAAACGAGATTAGAGAATAAATAAATAAAAAACCAGCATAAACAAAAAAAACGAGTTGTAATTTTTACAAAAAGTGGTTTTTTTTCTTTTTTCCAGATCTGAACTATGGTGGTTGTGGTGAGGTGGGGTTGTTCTTGGTAGTTGGAAGAGGAGGAGGAGCCGGCGTAGGTTGTTGTTGTTGGTGGTTTGGTGCCGCGGGTTGTTGTTGTTGTTGGTGGCGGCGGGACTGGTGGTGCGGGCGGCGTGGGTTGGTGTTTCGGTGGTGGTGTTTCGGCGGTGGAGGTGTTTCGGTGATGGTGGTGTCTCGGTGGTTGTGTATGGTGGTGGTGGTGGTGGTGGTGGTAACTGGTAAGAGGGATAAGGGCGGCAGGGAGCCGGAGGGCGGCAGGTGGGCGAAGGCCGGAGGGCGGCAGGTGGGCGGAGGGCGGCAGGTGGGCCTGTGGTGGCGGCCGGAAGATGTTGAGGGGCCCGGTGGAGGTGGGTGAGGGAGGGAGAGGTGGGATTTTTTGGGTTTTTTTTGTTTGTGATTTTTGTTTGAGAGAATTGAAGAGAGATAAGGGAGGTAGAGAGAGAGTTTGGGATGTGAAAATGAGAGAAATGGAGTGAAGCAAGGGTATAAGTATTAGGGTTTGAAAGAGGATGGATTGTGTGTTTCTCACAATCTTGGCTATTCATTTAGTTTTAATCCTAGCCTCTCATCCATTTGACTCAAGGGCTTGGATGAGGACTTAAGGACTCAATGTTTAGAGGTGAACTTACTTGATCTCTTCTATATATATATATATATATATATATATATAATATATATATATATATATATATATATATATATATATCTATATATATAATATATATATATATATATATATATATATTAAGGATCAAGAGAGTCCATCCCAAAAGAGTGAGTCCATGAGTCCTCTTTAGAGCCATTAGATGGGAAAAATGGATGGCTGAGATTGGTGCTCCCTAAAGGTGATTAATGGGTTAATTTTCCACTCTCTCTCATCCTCACTAATTAACCACTAATCACACCCTAATTCAATATATAACATTTTCCACTCAACTCTTTCTCTCTCATCTCACATAATATCCTTCATCCCCTCTCTCTCTAAAACCCCCAATAAATCAAAACCCAAATAAATCCTCCTCATCCTTCTCACTCACAACCACCCTCCCACCACCTCCTCCCACTACTACCACCCGAAACCAACACCACCGACATCCCTCCACTGCCGGATCCACTCCGACCCACCCCCTCACCGGCGGATCTGCCACACCCCGCCCCCCTCTGCCACCACTAACCACAAACACACCACCCGTCCCCTTCCCCTCCCCTCCTCCTCCCTCATTCTCTCCTCCTCTGTCGCGGTTGCCGCCTGCACTTCTCCTACTTTCTATGTTTTTTTTTTTTTTACTTTTTTCCAGATCTAGGAAGTTTCGTGGGGTTTTGTGACGGTTGTGGGGGGTGGTTGTTGTTGTCGGGTGGTTGTTGTTGTTGTTGGGTTTTGTGGCGGACTGTTTGTCCCTACCTCCTCCGGCCAGCGACTCCTCCGTCGTCCATACCTCCTCCGGCCAACGCTTCCTCCTCAGGCCACTGCCTCCTCTGCTACTCCTCTTCTTCTCCTTTACTTTTTTCTTTTTCAGATCTTTTGGTTGTTACCTCCTTCTTTGAGGTGGTTTTGTGTTGAGTGATGGTGAACCTTTGATGTGGTTTTCAGTTTTTCTTTTTCTTTTGTTCATTTTCTTTTTTTCTTTTCAGATCTAGTCTTCTATTTTTTATTATTTATTAAAGTAACACATATTATATATTAAAGTAACACAAAATAACCTTAAAGGTTACACTTGTTGATATTATTAAAGTAACACACATTATTTATATCGTCTTTTTTTTTCAGATCTGATTAGTAACACACTTTTTTAAAAATTAGATCTTGTTTTTTTATGTGTTGATGTTAATTTTTCTTTTTTCTTTTGAATCTATGTTTTATTTTTTAGATCTCGTTTTTTATATAATGACTGAAGTTACATATTTAATGACTGAAGTTACACATTTTTGTACTGAAGTTATACATATTTTTTTGTGGTTAATGTTGTTGTTTTACTGAAGTTTCACATATAATGACTGAAGTTATCCATATAATGACTGAAATTACCCATATAATGACTGAAGTTACCCAATTTGTTTTTGCTGAAGTTACACTTTTTTTAATATGTTTTATGTTTTTTTTTTCGAATTTGTTATGTTTATTTTACTTTTGTTATTTCTTATAGTTTATTATGTTTAGATCTGATTTTTTTGAGTTACACTTTTAAGGCTTGAAGTTACACGTTTAAGGCTTGAAGTTACATTTTTAAGGCTTGAAGTTACACTTTTAAGGCTTGAAGTTACACTATTAAGCCTTGAAGTTACACTTTTAAATAATAAAGTTACATTATTAAAAATTGAAGTTTTTATGTTTTTATTTTTTAGATCTCATTATGATTTTGCTTAAGTTACACTATTATGTTTTGATTTTAGTATGATTGATGGTGTATTTGGACTGAAGTTACACTATTTTGGACTGAAGTTACACTATTTTGGACTGAAGTTACACTATTTTGGACTGAAGTTACACTGGTAATGACTAAAGATAACATGTCTTAAAATTTCATTATTAAAAATTGAAGTTACACTTTTAAGGACTGAAGTTACACTTTTAGGGACTGAAGTTACATTATTTTGGACTGAAGTTACACTATTTCAGACTGAAGTTACACTGGTAATGACTAAAGATAACATGTCTTAAAATTTCATTATTAAAAATTAAAGTTACACTTTTAAGGACTGAAGTTACACTTTTAGGGACTGAAGTTACACTTGTAGAGACTGGAGTTACACTCATAAAAAGGTTCAAATCATATAAATTGTCTTAAGTTACAAAAATTCAAATTTGTACCGTCGAAATCATATTTTAGCTTGAAGTTATACAAATAATGGTTGAAGTTACCATCGGAAAAGGCTAAAATCACATAAAATTGTCTTAAAGTTACATAAATTCAAATTCATATAGTCGAAATCACATTTTAGCTTGAAGTTACACAAATAATGGTTGAAGTTACACTCGTAGTGACTAAAGTTACACTCATAAAAAGACTAAATCACATAAACTTGTCTTCAAGTTTCATAAATTCAAATTTATGTCGTCGAAATCACATTTTAGTTTGAAGTTACAAAAATAATGGTTGAAGTAACACTCGTAGTGACTGAAGTTACACGCCTAAAAAGGCTAAAATCAAATAAACTTGTCTTGAAGTTTCATAAATTCAAATTTATATAGTCGAAATCACATTTTAGTTTGAAGTTTCATAAATAACGGTTGAAGTTACACTCATAATGACTGAAGTTACACTCATAAAAAGTCTAAAATGACATAAATTTGTCTTGAAGTTTCATAAATTCAAATTTATATAGTCGAAATCACATTTTAGTTTGAAGTTTAACAAATATGGGCTGAAGTTACACTCACAAATCTCAGAAATTCAAAAGTGCTCAAAAGTGATTAACTAAAGGCTAGAGAGAGAAAGTTAATTAATTAGTACATAAGTAATTGATTAGTGTTAAGTGTGCTTTTGTCTCTACAATCTCATCCATTCA
Source organism: Heliosperma pusillum (assembly GCA_022085475.1). Lineage (NCBI taxonomy): Eukaryota > Viridiplantae > Streptophyta > Magnoliopsida > Caryophyllales > Caryophyllaceae > Heliosperma > Heliosperma pusillum. Next base: position 7,093 of record JAIUZE010002961.1, on the reverse strand, counting down.
TCTCCCTCATCCAATGGCCAAGATGAGGACTCATGGACTCACAAAAATTGTTGGACTCATAAGAACCTATCTATATATATATATATATATATATATATATATATATATATATATATATATATATATAGAGAAAGGTTCAAATGAGTCCCTTATATCTTTTGAGTCCATAAGTCCTCCTATGAGCCTTTAGATCCTTCAATATGGATGGTTGAGATTAGAAGCAAAAAGTAACCAATACACTAATCTATTCCTTAACCACTAATTAATTGTCTTTCTCTCTCTAGCTTAAAGTTGATGACATTTTAGCATTTTATGGTGAGACTTTTGTTTTCAAGTATAAATTTTGTTATTCTACGAGTGTACAGTTTTACAAGTGTAACTTTTATCTTTTACGAGTGTAACTTTAATTAAAAAAAGTGTAACTTTATACTAAAAAGTTATTTTACGCCAAGTTTTTGACATTTTACGTATTTGTAGAGTGTAACTTTAACCTTTTACAAGTGTAACTTTAATCCAAAATAGTATAATTTGATACTAAAAAATAATTTGAAGACACGTTTTTTACATTTTACGTATTTTTATAGTGTAACTTTAACCTTTTACAAGTGTAACTTTAATCCAAAATAGTATAACTTGATACTAAAAAATAATTTTAAGACAAGTTTTTGACATTTTACGTATTTTTAGATTGTAACTTTTGCCTTTTAAAAATGTAACTTTAATCCAAAATAGTGTAGCTTTATAGTAAAAAGTAGTTTTAAGGAAAATTTTTGACATTTTACGTATTTTTAGACTGTAACTTTAACCTTTTGCAAGTGTAACTTTAATCCAAAACAATGTAACTTTATAATACAAAGTGAGTTTAATATGTTTTTAGAGTGTAACTTTTACCCAAAAATATGTAACATTATACTAAAAAAATGATTTCAAGACAAGTTTTTGACATTTTTTCATATTTTACAGTGTAACTTTAGCCTTTTACAAGTGTAACTTTAATCCTCAATTATGTAATTTTATTTTACAAAGTAATTTTAGGGCATCCTATTTTGAAATTTTGAAATTTTAACCAATTTAAAGTTTAACTCTAGTCTTTTCAGAATGTAACTTTAGTATATTGAGAGGGTAACTTTTGTTCATTGGAGTGTAACTTTAGTTCATTGAGGGTGTAACTTTTATTCATTGAAAGTGTAACTTTAGTCCATTGAGTGTGTAACTTCAGTCCATCAACAACCTATGTCCTCGTCACCAATAAAACTAAATAAACAGCCAATAATAACAACCACAAATATTTTTGTCACTTAAAAAACGAGATAATACGATTTTTTTTTAGAAATCTACTTCTTATTTAGTAGATCTTAAATTAAAATTAAATAAATAAGAAAAAAAGGTAGATCTAAAAATTGTGTTTATTAGTTTTTCAAAATTATTGTTAGTAGATTCAAAAGTGGAGGAAAAAAAATACTAAATCTGAAAAGTGGAAGAAAAAGAAAAAGAAAATAGAAACAAAAAACGAATCTGAAACCCACTAGCCACAACCACCGCACGACGACCCCTTGACTGTCCCACCAACCACCGCCACCTCTGACCACCAAAACAGATCTGGGACAATAAAAAAACAGAAAGAGGAAAATAGAGAGGCGGAAGGCGGTCGAAGGCGGCGAAAATGGCGATAGGTATATATTTTTTTTTTCAGATCTGGAAAAAAATGGGAGTTTGAGTGGTGGTTTCGGGTGGTGTTCTCGTGGTTGTTGCATGAAGAGTGGGAAACGGCCTCACCACCACACACTCCAACAAAAACCACCACCAAACCACTGCTCCCCACTGCCCCGAAACCACCACCACCACGCACCAAACCAGTCCCGCTTTTTTCAGATCTGAAAAAATGGAGAAGAGAGGAAGGAGGCGGTGAGGAGGGCGCGCGAGACAGTGAGGAGGGAAAGGCGGTGAAGAGGACGGAGAGAAGCAGATGAAGAGGAAGAGAGCCGTCGCCGTGGAGGGTGGCGAGAGAAGAAGAGGAGGGAGGTCGTCGGCCACCGCCGGTGGTGGTGGTGTATTGTGGAGACAGTGAGTGGTGGTGGTGGTTGGTGGTGAAAGGGATTTTTTGGTAGTAGATCTAGTTTTTTTTTTGTGTGTTTGTGGTGTTTGTGGTGGTGGGCGACGGTGGCTGACGGAAAAAAGAAGAGAGAAAGTTAGGGAGAAGGAGAGAAGTGTTTTAGAGAGAAGTGGGAGAGAGTTTTAGAGAGAAGAAGGAAGTGTTTATGAATGAATGAATTGTGTGGAAAGTGATTTGGTGAGGTAAATGTATTAGTGGTTTAATTAGTATGGTAGTGAGAGAGTGAGGTTAAACACCTCTCTAATGACCTTTTTTTTTTTAATCTAAGCCATCCATTTTCAAGATCCAAGGGCCTCTAAGAGGACTTATGGACTCACTCTTTTGGGGTGGACTCATTTGATCCCATTACTATATACATATATATATATATATATATATATATATATATATATATATATATATATATATATATATAGAGCTTAGTTCTTTTGAGTCCCTTATATTTAGAGAGTCCTTAAGTCCTAATAAGAGCCATTGGATACATGAGATGGATGGTTGTGATTGTGGGACTTAGTGGGGTCTTTATAGGTCCAAAAAAAAAAGGAAAATCAAGTTGGATGAGAGAGAGTGTTGCAGGCTAAATTTTGTCTTCTCAATGCTGTACACTATGACATTTTGTCAAAGACAATTCTTTTCTCTCTCATACTTTCATATTAAATTAAATCCGCATAAAATAAAAGCGACAACATAAAATGCTCCGTAAATCTTCATCCGGACTCCGATTAAGGCGAAACAAAAGCCTAAATTTATTATTTTTTCGAGCCCGTCGCAATGGTGGTAGTTTCATATACCATTTATTTTTCTAAACCTAGATCTATGAATTTTTCTATCAATTTCATTAAGATTTCAGTACTGCTCGATTTTATTGAAGTTACATCATATCCGCTTGAAGTTAGATTAAATCTACTTAAATTTAATTATTTAATTTACTTATATATTTGAAGTTACTCATAATTTGAAGTTATAAAGTACAAATTAAAGTTTATTTGAAGTTACAACTAATTGAATTAAAGTTACAACATGTCCAAATTGAAGTTACCTTATATCTGAGTTGCAGTTACACTATAACTGACTTGCAGTTACACTATATTAGACCTAAAGTTGCACCATCTTCATACAATTGGATTTTCGAACATTATGAATTAAAATTACACAAAATAGCCTTGAAGTTACATTGATTATGAATTCAAGTTACACAAAATAGGTTTGAAGTCACACTCATTTGCTTATTAAAGTTACACAACTTGTTGGTTAAAGTCACATTGATTATTCATTACAGTCATAATTATTGTATATATTACAGTCACGCTCATTGTCCATTACAGTTACACACCTTGATCATTACAGTAACACTAATTGTTCATTACAGTTACACAGCTTGTTCATTGAAGTTACATTATAATATAATTGAAAGGGTCGACTTTTTACGGGACATAATGAAAATAACAATTACTTTCATCAATTTTATAGTTACACAACTTGTTCATTACAATTACACACCCAAACCATTAAAGTTACATTATTTAAAACCCACTAACTTGAAGTTACCTTATATCTGAGTTGCAGTTACACTATAACTGACTTGCAGTTATACTATACTAGACCTAAAGTTGCACCATCTTCATACAATTGGATTTTCGAACATTATGAATTAAAATTACACAAAATAGCCTTGAAGTTACATTGATTATGAATTCAAGTTACACAAAATAGGTTTGAAGTTACCCTCATTATTCATTACAGTCACACTCATTTGCTTATTAAAGTTACACAACTTGTTGATTAAAGTCCCATTGATTATATATTACAGTCACGCTCATTGTCCATTACAGTTACACACCTTGATCATTATAGTAACACTCATTGTTCATTACAGTTACACAACTTGTTCATTGAAGTTACATTATAATATAATTGAAAGGGTCGACTTTTTACGGGACATAATGAAAATAACAATTACTTTCATCAATTTTATAGTTACACAACTTGTTCATTACAATTACACACCCAAACCATTAAAGTTACATTATTTAAAACCCACTAACTTGAAGTTAAAAAAAATATATTTGTACTTTACGGTAATCTTTCTCATCAACTTCATCATCATCACGTTCTCCATATTCATAAAAAAATACAATTAACAATTTCAAAACATAGATATGATTAAAAAAAATTAAACAAGTAATTTGAACAAAACTCAATCGACTTTTCGAGCAAAACTGAGCAGTAATGAATATTTTGAAAACTCAATGGTATATCAAAATATCACCATTGCAACGGGCTCAAAAAAATAATAAAGTTAGGCTTTTGTTTCACCTTATTCGGAGTCCGAATGAGGATTTACGAAGCTTTTTATAAAACCGCTTACATTTTACGCGGAAATTGTAACACACACAAAACAACCCAGAAATGATACATTAAAAATAACATATAAAAAAGTTTAAGCCAAAAGAAAAAAGATTACTTACAAAATCTATATTAAAAACTCGTAAATCTACAAAAGGATGTAAATAAATGAACGAAATTGATGAAGAAGAATATGAAATAAAAGATGAGAGAATGAGAGAGAAGAAGTTGGTGAAATAAATCAGAATTTTTTGTTTGTAAATCTGATTTTGAGGAGAGAGAGAGTGAATAATTATAGGTGAGAGAGTGTGGAGTAGAGAGGTAATTAAAAGTATGCATTATTTTAATGATAGTGAATGCTTTTTGTTCTCAATCTCAGCCACTCATCATACAAATCTAATGGCTAATAATGGGACTCAAGGACTCTAAGAAATATGGTGGACTCAATTGATCTTTGCTCTCTCTATATATATATATAAATATATATATATATATATATATATATTATATATATATATATACTATATATATAATATATATAGAATTAGGATTACGTGAGTCCACCCTATCTTTTTGAGTCCGTGAGTCCATGATTCAATATCACAAGTTATACTAAAGAATATCACGAGATATACTATACAATATCACACCACTGAACCACTTTTCGCGCATTAACACTAACTTTTTTTTATATACTTTTTTTTCACACCAATTGATTCCAAAACCGAAACTCCGACAAACACCATCATTCTCTCGCCCTTTTTAGACGGAAAGTCATTATTATCGGTGTTTCACCAAAAATCATTGTATATAGCTTCTTTGCTTATGGCATTTTTCTTCATAGCCGACAACGAGATCCCTAATCTACCGACGATAATAACAAATTTTGTTGCGATTGGGGGTGGTGTGAGCTCCGAGTAGGAGTAATGTGTAAGGGTGGAGGAATGTGAAGATTGAAAAGAAAACAAGGCATAATTAATGGGTGATGATGGTGCCGGATAATTGTTTTCTTGTGTCATCTAGGTGCTTGGATATGTCGTCGTCGTCGTCAACGACGAGTAGTATTACATATAATATTTTTCACCCTTATGTGCTGATTTTTTCGTGATATTGTTTAGTGTAACCAGTGATATTGTTTTGTGTAATCTGTGATATTGTATAGCTGGACTCACGGACTCAAATATTTAGGTGGACTCACCGGATCTTACCTCTATATATATATATAGAGAGAGAGAGAGAGAAAGGTTCAAATGAGTCCTTCATATCTTTTGAGTCCCTAAGTTCTCTTATGAGCCCTTAGATCTTTAAAGTTGGGTGGTTGAGATTAGAAGCAAAAACTAACCATTACACTAATTCCTCACTTATACACTAATTAATTATCTTTCTCTCCCTAGCTTAAAGTTAATGACATTTTAGCATTTTTAGGGTTTAACTTTTGTTTTCAAGGGTACTTTTTGTTTTTTTTTACGAGTGTGCAGTTTCAAAAGTGTAACTTTGATCTTTTACGAGTGTAACTTTAATCCAAAAAAGTGTAACCTTATACTAAAAAATGATTTTACGACAAGATTTTGACATTTTACGTATTTTCAGAGTGTAACTTTAGCCTTTCACAAGTGTAACTTTAATTCAAAAAAGTGTAACCTTTTACTAAAAAAATGATTTTACGACAAAATTTTGACTTTTTACGTATTTTCAGAGTGTAACTTTAGCCTTTTACAAGTGTAACTTTAATTCAAAAAAGTGTAACCTTTTACTAAAAAATGATTTTACGACAAGCTTTTGATTTTTTACAAGTATGCGGTTTTACAAGTGTAACTTTGATTTTTTACGAGTGTAACTTTAATACAAAATAGTGTAACTTTATGCTAAAAGATGATTTTAAGACACGGTTTTGACATTTTGTCGTATTTTTAGAGTGTAACTTTACACTTTCACAAGTGTAACTTTAATCCAAAATAATGTATTTTTATATTGAAAAGTGATTTTACGACAAGTTCTTGATATTTTCCATATTTTTAAAGTGTAACTTTAGCGTTTTACAAGTGTAACTTTAATCCAAAATAGTGTACTTTTATACTAAAAAGTGAATTTAAGACAAGTTCTCGACATTTTCCATATTTTTATAGTGTAACTTTAATTTTTTTTACAAGTGTACTTTTAGTTTTGAATTATATGGCATCTTATTTTTGAATTTTAAAATTTGAACTAATTTAAAGTGTAACTCTGACCTTTTCAGAATGTAACTTTATTATATAGAGAGTGTAACTTTAGTCATTTATAGTGTAATTTTATCCTTTTACGATTGTAACTTTAGTTAATAATAAGTCCATTGAGGGTGTAATTTCAATCTACCATAACTTTAGTCCATTTAGTCCATTGAGGGTGTAACCCTTAGTAATGTAATTTAAAGTGTAACTCTAGTCTTTTCAGAATGTAACTTTAGTATATTGAGAGTGTAACTTTAGTCGGGTTTAATTTCAGTCTACTAACAACCCGAATAAATTTGTCAGAAATCTACTTTTTATTTAGTAGATCTAAAAGTGGAGAAAAAGAAATAAAAATAAAGGAAAATAAAATGTAACACTTTATCTGAAAAAATAAAATTAAAAGTCATACTAAATATGAACAATAAAT